>JAWDEX010204457.1:0-11263 GCA_035221805.1 Trichilia hirta
TTTTATGCACTTAAGTAGGGATATTATGTTCCCTATTTTATATATTTTTCTATAATATTTTTATGCACTTAAGTGGGGATATTATATTCCTTATTTTATTTACTTTTCTATAATTTATTTTATATCTTTTTTATGATACATCTTTATATCCAATATATAGTATACTTCTTTCGAATATTTTATGAAAAAATTAGATGAAAGCCAAATTTTAATTAATTGTAACATTCCTACATTATTTCTATTAAATAATATGTCATCCAATATAAAACAAAAAATGTTATCTTATTCTCCCTAATCTTTCTGTAAACACATGGATCATTAAGATTTTTGATAAAATCAAATGATTTAATTATCTCATCATAACATATATTATATAATCTAAAAGCTTTTTTAAGTCTATAAATGAACTTTTATAGCTTGCAAACTTTGTTAGCATTTTCAATGGATAAAAAATGTTCAAGTTGTATCATGTACACAACCTCTTCCAGATAGCCATTAAAAATCATAGTTTTAACATCCATTTGCCATATCTCATAATCATAGTATACAGCTATAGTAAGCAAAATCTAATTGGATTTAAGTATGGTTACATGTGAAAAAGTCTCATCAAAGTTAATTTCTTATCTTTGAAAAAAATCTTTTACTATTAGGCTTACTTTATAATTCCTAACTTTTTTAGTAGCTCTAGTCTTTTTTCTAAAGATCTATTTACATCTAATAGATACAATATCTTTAGGTAGTTTAACTAAAGTTTATACTTAATTAAGTACATAAAGTCCATCTCAGATTTTATAACTTCAAGCCATTTTTCAAAGTCAATACTGATTATTACCTCATTGTAGGTTATAGGATTCTCACCTGAAATAAGGAAAATTTTAGATCCACTTTCCTTATGATATCTAATATATCTATCAGGTGGTCTTGATATTCTAATTGACTTATGAATCTCAGTATTTACAGATTTTTGAACAGTTTTCTTTAGAATTTGAGTATTTTTTTGTGATTGATAAATTTTAATAATTTCTTTAAGTTTTATTTTATTGCTATTATTTTTATCTTCAAAAAATATTTTTTCTAAGAAAATAACATACCTAAAAACAAACACAATTTGTTCTTGAGCATAATAGAACTGCTTTTTTACATACTCTCTTAGATACCTCATAAAATTATATTTAATACTAAAAATTATCAAGATTAAGTCTTTTTACATGGGCTAGACAATCCTAAACTTTAACATATTTAAAGTTAGGCCTTTCTCTTTTTCATATTTCATATGGAACTTTAGATACTGATTTTGTTAGAACTCTATTCAAAATACAGTTAGCAATTTCTAGAGCATATTCTCAAAGAAATACTAGAAGAAGATTAGCATTGCTCATTATAAAATATACTATATCTAATAAAGTACAATTTTTTTCTTTTAAATATACCATTTAATTGTGGTGTAGTTGGAGGAGTCTATTGAGATACAATTTTTTGAGCCTTAAGATAATCTAAAAATTCATGACTTAAGTATAACCTTTATAATCTGATTGTAAAATTTTAATCCTTTTATTGAGTTAATTTTTTACTTCTTTCTTATATTTTATGAATTTTTCAAAAGCTTCAAATTTTTGTTTTATCAAGAACACGTATCCAAACCTTGAAAAATCATAAGTGAAAGTAATAAAATAAAAATGACTACCTTAAGCATGTGTTGGCATCGATCCATATACATTTATGTCAACCAAAGATAAAACATGTAATTCTTTATTACCAAGTCTAATAAATGGTAATTTATTCATTTTAACTGTGATACAAGATTCACAAGTATTAAATAATTCAAAATTATTTGTATTCAAATAACTTTCTTGAATTAACTTGTGTAATCTTTTTTCACTAATATGATCTAATTGATAGTTTTATAAATAAGTCATGTTTATATTATCTCACTTTTTCTTACTAGTCTGTTCAACATGTATAACTATATTAGATACATCACGAATGTGCAAACTAGTATACAATATACCATTACAAAATAACTTATTATTTGGTAATAATTTACAACTATTATTTTTAAAACATAGTTTAAAATCGATCTAACCAAGTTTTGATATAGAAATTATGTTCTTTATAGTAGTAGGTATATAATAATAGTCATATAATTTTAATACATAACCATCAGACAATATGACATCTGCAATGCCAATAGCTAATGCAGCAACTTATGCTCTATTGCCAACACGTATATAGACTTCAGCCTTGTACAAGTGTCTCATATTTGTCAAAACCTACATATTATTATAAATGTAAGATGCTTTTCGATATCTAATACCTATAAGAAATTATTTCTTTATGACAAATTAATTTTAATTACAAATATACCTATAGAGCCTAAAGCAACGATTTGTTTCTCCTTAACCTTCATTGCAAGGTATTATTTACAATTTTTCTTCTAGTGCCTGTCTATTTCACAATAAAAAAAAAGTTTCTTTTTTTTTGGGGATCCTACCTTTAGGTTTTCATAATTTTTTTCTTTTTTGTTAAATCTTTTAACATTACTCTTTTAAGAGTCAATAGAATCACTAATCATTATAACAATTTTTTTGAATTTTCTATCATAAGATCTGAACCTCAGCTATTTTTAACATGTTATGTAACTCTATTAGGAGTGCATAAATTTTGTTCATATAAAAATTATTGATAAAATCAATAAAGAATGGTGTAAGAGCTTGGAAAATGAAATCAATTTGAAGCTCATATTCTAAGAAGAATCCTAAGTCATCAAGATATTTCATCTATCCAATCATTTTTAAAACATGATCAAATATAAACTTGTTAGGCTACATCTTACAATCAAAAAGTTTTTTGGTAATTTGATACTTGACTACTCTTATGTTATTTTCAAATAATTCTCGTAAGTGAAGTGTAATGATTAAGCATTAAGTTTTTTATGTTGGCATTGTAATTTTTTAAACATTTTATCTAACATATAGCATCTAACTATCTCCTCATCTTCCTTTTATTTTTTAAATATTTGTCTCTCCTCCTCTGATCCACTATTTGATATAGTTTTAGACATTAGAGAATCTAAAATATAAGCAATTCTTTCACATGTTAGAATAATTCTAAATGTATGTTGCCTATCAAAAAAATTATCAAGACTAGTTAAGTTTTTAGATACAAGTATATTATTAAGAAAATTATAAATAGTAGACATCTTTAATTTGTATTAAACATGCCAAAAATAATGCAAATATGATTATTATGACTATTAATAATTAAAAAATCAAATAATAAAATCTTAAAATTAGCTCTTACTATTTTAATCAAAATACATAATTCTTTACTATGGTAATAAAGAAATAATCACATTATTTCTCAATATATATTAGAATTTCAATTAACGAGAATATCATAAGCTTGTGTGACATAATATTGGTGTTGTATGCTCTAAAACTATTCGTGTTATTAGTTTTGGGCGCATTGTATTAAATTACTATTATAAATATGTATTGTACATATTCATTAATAAAGAAATTATTCCAATTCATGTGTATATCTGCTTCTTCTATTTATACATATTAATGATAGATTATGCATATGAATTATCCAAAATAATTAGATTATCTAAATAGTTTCTCACATATACAATATCGATTGGGCATCGATATCATACAGTAGGCACATTGAATATTTTTAGTGAATATTATGAGATGATATTAGTGCGAATGACATGATAGTTATGTCATTGAGATATTATGTGAATTACACAAAAATATGTTATCAATGATTCATCATACAATTATACTAGTATGTTAACTACTCCTAAGACCTAAAATACCCTAGTCAATAATTAGCATAGATGCACATAGTTTATACGATGTATAAATATAAAACTAATTATATCTCTTATATATAAGTCAGTTTGATCATGTATTATTTATATTGAGATGTGAATGATTATTAAATAGAATTCATTGACTCGATGTAAGAGATTTTGAGATTTTTTGACTCGGTCCAAATTTAAGTTTTTAATTAAATATCAGTAAATTGTTGAAACTAAAATACCCTAGGGATTAATAGAAGTCATACAAAGAATTTATGGTGACAAGTTTAGCACATATTAACTGATAATTCATATATGACTGAGTTTAAGGTTTTGACATCCGTAAGCCTTAACTTAGTAGGGATTAGACAAATGAAAAAAGATTATTCACATAAAATATATAATGTTTCATAAAAGGTTCGATAAAAAAATTTTTCATTGTAATTTAGGACTATGGCTTATTGCTAGACGTTAACTATAATCAAATACTCGAATATTTTGAAACGAGTTCGATAAGATCATTTTCGACTCATAAATAACACCACAATAAATCTAAGAGCTCATAACAAATAACTTGTATTTGTTCTTACTATTAGAGAAATTAAATATTATCCATAAGAAAATTAACACTCTCAGAGATAATATTAGGTCGAAAACTATAAATGATTTACACGTTAAATAGTTTAACAAAATTGAGAGTCGATAAATTGATCCCAATGTAATAGGATAAAAGTAAAATTAAAATAAGTTTGGTCCAAATTGGCTTGAATAGATTTAGGACTATTTTATCATTAAAGTATTTAATGAGGGTAAAATAGTTATTTTGTATTATACTATTACAAAACTTGCTAGACAAGTTTTGAGACTCATTTGACTTTGACTAAAAAGTCAAAGGACTTTAGTAAAATGGAAAAAAAATATATAAAGCGGTTATTTTTCATTTTTTTTATGAATTAAGTATAATTATCCAAAAATTGATAAAATTATCAAGCTTTTCTCTCTCAATTTCATCCAAGCAAGAATCATTCATTTGTGTTTTGATTCCTAGAGATTCTAAGATTTTAAAATTCAATCTTTGTCAATCTTTACTAAAAGTTAGTGATTATATAAATTAATTTAATTAATTTTAGCAATTAAACCCTAATTTTTGCCTAAAGCATGATTAATCTAATCTAATGTTTATTTTACCTAATCATCCATCCCATAACAATTTATGAATGCTTTAATTAAGTATATAAACTCTTACAAATTGTAACACTTACAATTTTCAATATTATTTAGCCTCTAAAATTTTATGACTTTTTGTAACACAACAAATTATAAATTCTAGTTAAGTTAAACCAATATTTTTTATAAATCAAATTTCATCATCTAACTTTTTGTGACACAACAAAATTATATAACTACACTTAGGTCAAATATTTCATGTAAATGCATTAACTCATGACAACAAAGAAATAAGTTTTGTGTAAGACAACAAACTATATCTCATTGTCAAATGTAATTAGCACATAAATGTTAGAAAGATTATGTCAAATCTTATCAATATTTAACATTATCACTCAATATTAATCATAGAAAGAATTTTTAATTAAATAGTTCTTATATTATTTTACATACTAATGACATTCATAAAATATGCTTATGACATTCATAATTATATACATCAACATATATAGCACATTAAATATATGAACAATTTATTATGCAAGGGAATTAGACATAAATGATATGTGTATAACCATTTAAAATAAAATCATGCTTATTCATCATAAATTATCAATTTCAAGATATATCTATATATACCTTGTTGTAAAAATTCATATTATATGTGATAATTTCATAAAATTATATGCATATAATGAACAAGCAATATGTTACACAAAATTAAGCCTTTCAATTAATTTAGCATTCTCAATAACTTTTGTCGCAATGTTATAGGTAAATTACACCAACTCTTGAACGATTTTCGAAACACCATATTATGGCAAATCTAACCAATGGATCATGTAGGTGACGTGGGAGGCATATGGAACCATTTTACAAAATGTATTCAACAATCAAATAATTTATGGACATTTTTTATATTATGCCCATTTTGTAGGGATCATCACTCATACTTGGCATCCAATGATTGAATACCTAATACAATTTTAAAAGATCTATAATTGGTTAAAAATAGCCACTATATAGCTCTCCCACTAATGAAAAATACACACGTTAGAAAATTTTCAAAACCATTTTTAAAATCACCATTTATCATTGTGAACCATTTTCACACATTCAATTTTGATGACATCTTAACATCATTTAATTCTTAAATTTTTTAAAATTCAAATACTTTAAATACACTACAAAATAAATATAATACAAGATAATAACACTCTTAAATTATTTTACACAAACTTGGCCTGCCAAAATCAGAACTAGTCCAATTTTTTACTAAGATTTAAACTCAATCATGATTACGTTATCTGATATCCATAATGTACTCAACATACGGCCATAATGTTCTGATACCATTGTAATAATCTAGCATGAAAAATTTCTTAAATCATGAATTGAAGTCTTGTACACTTAAAATCTAGGCAATGAACAAAATGGATACAAATTAAAATTTTTATAAAGCATACCTTATACTTTCAAGCTATTTTAAATGAAGTTCAACCTTTTGAAGTTTTGGAGTATTAAATTAGAAAGTCCTCTATCAAGTAATGCCATTATCTTTCAATTTCCCTTTTTGACTTTACGAAACCCTAATCAAAACCTTTTTAATCAACTTAGGTTTTTTAGCAAAATCCTAGCCTTTCAATTACTTGAAAATTAATTTCACAACCTTTTAGATTATACCCAAAAACTCTTAGATCAACTTTCAATTAATCAAAATAATGAACAATTTGTCACCTTCTTGCTTGGACGAAATTAAAGGTACTGGCTTGATTTTTGGCTTATATTTTATCATTTCTTAAATGATAATAATGGATAATTTTCATTTATATATTTACCAATTTAATTAATAAAATAAAATTTATAGAAAATATGATGACAAATGTGTGATTTAAATCCATATACATCTCATGCATATCTACCATTCATGTGTTATATAAGTGTAAAGCTAAGATTACGCCACTTTTTCAAATTTTATTTGATAGAATGAAATATTTGATATACTTTCACTTATACTATACATAAACTTAGATTACCAATCAAATTATTTTAATTTTATATATTTAGGTATTGTATAATCTAATTACAAAAAATTCAAGATAATGTATGATAAGACTCAATTGATTCACTGTAAAGTCGGTAATAGACATAATTTTTAAACTAATCTTTTTAGTTTGTTTTATTTAATTAATCTTCAACAAAATTAATTAAATATGTTTATAGACTAATATTGGCTATGTAATATGGCCTCTAAATTATAATAAAATACAAAGTTTTAATTAATAAACTTGTCTATCATCAGTTACTGTGTAATTCAATCTTTTTATCATACAATGCTCTGATCAAATAAAAGATATATTATTATCATCAAATTCTTTTAGATTCAATATTATGTATAATAAATAATAGATAATGATTTTATTGTATATTATTATTGAAAGCACACTTTTCAATCAAATATAATATATTACCTTGACAAAAGATTTCATAAGTCAAATCTATATTATTTTTATAGAGCATTCTACCTCAAATACTAAGGCTGACAAATCCTTACTCAAATATTCATATATCTCTATAAATGTCTCACTATACTTAATAATTACATATCACAAACCTTAATACAGACTTACCCGAGTCTAAGAATTACTTATATAACTAATATAAAAATGTTTAATTAACATTTAGACATATTCTGCAAATCTGTCTAATGAACTCATAATCAATCAATGAGCATGTATACACTTTCTTTAGTATCATCACATAAGTAATTTATGAGATCGATTACTCTTTATCGTATATAGACTAAAGATAGTGTGTACTAGTCTATTTGACACTATAAATGCCTTAATTCATAGTTCTATGACTAAAAATATTTAGGAATGGTACTATTAACACATAGTCTCATAAATATAAACTCATTATAACAATGAATATTGCATATAATCTATGAACTTTATTATAATATGTTAATTAAATATATACATAAATATGATAAAAGGCAATATAAAATAAAATACTCATTTTATTAATCATAAAATTTACAAGAGGTTTATAATATTACAATCATAGATCATATTGTGATTGGCTTTTAAGCACACATCTCTTTAAGCATCTTTGCTAAATCCTACCCAATCTATAAGAATAATCATAATAGCTATCACAAAATAATGAATTATTATTGTTTTAAGTGAAAATTTGAAATAAAAAGAGAGAATTGGTGAAAGAAGATTGTTGAAATCAGAGAGAGATTTGTAAGGGAAAGGAAGAACATAAGAGAAGAAGAACAAGATTAGAGAGAAATATGGAAGGTTGGATTATATTTAATAGAGGATAAAATGACAAAGTTACCCTTCAAATATCTAGTCGTTGCTATGCCAATCTGCATCATGGATCGATATTTTCAAAGGAAAAGTATCGATACTTTCTTCTAAAGTATTGATACTTTAATGTAAAGTATCAATACTTTCATAAATTGGATAGACACTTTAGCTTAAACTAGAAAGTTTTCTAACTTAAAACTGAAGTATTGATACATCTTGCCAATAGTATCAATACTTTGCTATAAGTATTCATATTTTTAAGAAAAGTATCAATACTTTTGCTCAAAAATATGATATGCTTAAAATTGTAAAGAGTTGGTAGAAAATTATAAAACAAACTAGATCGACACTCTTATATAAAGTATCGACACTTTCGACATTCTAACTAAAGGTGCCAATACATGCACTAAAGGGATCGATCTTTAGTTCTTTAAATTTTAATTGAAAAATATTATTCAAGTCCACTTATAAATAAAACTAATTTTTATTATTGTTTGGGTTCCTATGTTTACAACTTTAAAAAGCAACTCTGCTAAACCAAATCCTTGAAACAATATTTTGCTTTAACATTCTATCGACTAACTATCAATTAAGCAAATGCATGTGCTCAAGTATAATAAAAAATGACCATAGTTCCTTTAAATTAAATGGATGAGGCTCACATATGCAATTCAGGCACTCTAACATAAGTCACATAATCATCTCTAGTAATCTTAGCACAAAAGATGCGATTTGTGTATGGGTGGTACACACACACACACACACTCCAAGATCACTTTATTTTATGCATAATGTCTCTAATGAAGTGGTGTCTATGGTCATTTAAATCGCCACTCCAATTAGCATTATTATAGCCAATTAGTTGCACGATTGAACATTAGTAACATAACATATAATTAATAGTCCTCTTTAAAATATTATAGTATTCTCTTGATTGCTTTTCAATAATAAGGTCTTAAATTGAATTATGTTGATGATTTTTATTAACCCGATATTTTTGGTCCGTGCCTATAGTTAGGCAAGTGACCTGACCTAGATCCAGTCACTTTGGTATCCCAACTGACATCTTGATTATCAAGGCGACTTAATCTCAATATTCTAAAAACAAAAGAATTAAATGGAAAAATCGAGTATATTTTCCAAAGAATGGCCTGAACGTCCCATCATATTAAAAGGCATTCTGTCCTACAAACTGCAGGTATTTATTGCACCACTTTAGTCTGACTTAAGGAGGTGGTGAAAAGACCTTCTAACTGACTATACCATATTCTGTCTAATCAGGCTCCCATTCTTTTATGCTCACAAATGCAAAGGCTTTATAAATACTAAAATTACCACACAAACTGGGGGAATTTTTTTCTTTTGACTTTTTAAGAGAAGAAGGAGAAAAAGGAATTCAAACTTACAGTAGTTAACCTTTACTATAAATATTTTCGAGCCCAACATCTCGGGTTGATAATTAACCTAAGCACTATCTTATTTTATTATTTTTCTTTAACTTAGCCTTTGATAATCAACTAATTTAAACGTCAAAATTTATATGCTGGTAAGCTGGCTTTACTTCTAGCTTATTTATTTTAATTTCAAGTAGTCCCTTAAGAATTATTATTCGAGGTCATATATTACTTTGAACGACTCTTACATTAACAATAACAGTAAAATCTATATAGTGTGTTGAGTTTTTCATCCAAGGAGAATTTAGGCATCAACAGTTGGCGTCGTCTGTGAAAAATTAACTAAAAGTCTAAATAAAAACTTAGAAAGTATTCTGTATGAAAATGGTGGGGCACAATCTTGGCCACTTTTCTAAGAAAGTCCAAACAAAAAAGGCTAGGGGCCTTGTCAGTATTGGTAAAAAAGGGATTGCTATAAAATCGTTTAACGAAAATAAGATACAGAATCACCTAGCTATAGGTCTAACAAGTCGAGTGACTGTCAAAAGTGAAGGGTGTGGGTCATGACAGATAGAAGGAGGGCCAATAGAGTATAAAAATGCAAGAGATGGATAATCAAAAGATACTTGTGTTAGAATAGAAAAATTAACAGTTAGAAAGGGAGGCTACAAGGTTAAGAATGTTAGTTCAACGATAAAAAGACAAAAGGAGACATTAAACTATGCTAGAAGCCTTAGAGGTGCGGGCCGACTATCTATAATGGGAAAGGGGCTAAAAAGTCCAGTACCCAAATAGGATAGCTACTACTAAGAATACTCGTTTCACCAGTCTGTAAAAATATAAGGACAAGGTTAATGCCAATGTCAGTACAGGAATGGATGGTTGTGATGAGCCAACAGTGTTCACCATTCTATGAGCCCCAGAATAAACCCAAAAATTGACGTCAAGCCAAGACACACTATAGTAAACCTATAATTGCGACTTAATTAAATTAGATCTAGAGATTACAGTACTTGACTTACTGATCCACAGATTATAGAAACTTGTGTAAGAAAAATACTAGAAAAAATTAGGATTAGAAGAGCGAAAGTAAGCTTAGTCAAGAACACAAGTGAAAATTCTGAGGCACAGAAATATAGTGACTCCCATTTAAACAAGGATATACTAGAACTACCATCGCTAGAAAGTTCAAGAAGCCACAGATCACGCTTTATACAAGAAAGATAGACCTCACCCTGTATTTAGACATATTTAGAGAGATAATGTATATCCAAAGGCTAAACGAGCCTCAGATGTACCGATTATTCCCATTGACGTTGGATGGATAACCTAGGATATAGTTTAGAAGCCTCTCTGAAGAAACCATTAGGAGTTTTTGGCAGTTAAGCCAAAGTTTTATGGAAGAATTCTGAGGTCAAGACTATTCGCAGTGCAAGTGCCCTTCTGTTGCTACGACAGGGCTCTATAAAGAGCCTCTGGGATTTTGTATCAAGGTATCTGTTGACGTCGTCCAAAATTTGACGTAAAGAAAAATTTAAAAATGGAGTCGCCATCTATCCAAATAACGGTGGGAT
>JAWDEX010204468.1:0-11262 GCA_035221805.1 Trichilia hirta
ACTAATTAAATGCAATGTGCCTAAAATAGATAATACAAATGGTTTTAAGGTATACAACACTAATAAACTTTCACTTGCATTAAAGCCATTCATTATTATATCTTATATCTATGTTCTCAAGATATTGGTCTAGTTACTTTAGTGTTATCGCTTTAGTGAAAGGATTAGCAATATCATTTTTTAAAGATATCTTTTCAATTAAAATTTCTCTAACACTAATAAATTCTCTTAAAATATGATACTTTTACTGAATATGTTTATATTTTAGTGTACTCTTGATTCTTTAGCTTATGTAATAATACTTGTATTATCACATAATACACTTACCGAATAAGCTATACTAGAAACTACAGCAAGTTTAAATATAAACTTTTGCATTCAAATTGCTTCTTTAGCTACTTTTAAAGCTACTATATATTTAATCTCTGTGGTAGAGTTAGCTTTGGTCATTTATTTAGAACTTTTCTAACTCATATCCCCTTTATTACACAAAAATATAAAATTAGATGTAAATTTTTGATTATTTACATTGATTGAAAATTAAAATCCAAGTACTTATGAATACTTAACTCTTGAGATCCATAATTTAGAATTAAATTCTTAGTTTTTCTTAACTACTTGAGAATTATTTTTAATGCAGGCCAGTATTTCTCCATAATATTTGCCTAATATCTACTAGTAACACTTACTGCATAAGTTATATTAGATCATATATATAGTATAACATATATCAAGCTACCTATAATTAATGTATATAGAATACTACGCATCTATTATCGCTCTTTATCAGTCTTTAAACCCATATCTCTTAAAAAATAAAGACCTTGATTGAAAGGCAGAAGACATCTTTAAAAGTTCTCCATGTTAAATCTTTTTAACATCTTTTTAATGTATAATTTTTGAGATAATTTAATTATTTTTTTTGATCTATACCGATTGATATGAATCTCGAGAATATAAATTGCATCTCTTAAATTATTTATGGAAAAAATTTTAGATAGCTAGACTTTGACCTCTGTCATCATGCATACATCATTATTTACTAAGAATATGTCATCTACATATAATATCAAGAATATAATCGCATGATTTTTGATTCACTTATAAACACAAGGTTCATTCGAATTTTTGATAAAATTAAACACTTTAACTATTTTATCAAATTGAATGTTCCAACTTCTAGAAGCTTATTTTAATTTATAAATAGATCGATGCAACTTGTATATTTTATGTGGTTCAATAGTAGATACAAAATCAACCGACTATTTTATAAATAGGTTTTCATCAATATAACCATTAAGGAATGTTGTCTTGACATCCATCTTCCAAATTTTATAATTATAGTATTAAGCTATGGCTAGCATAATTTGAATAGATTTTATCATAACAACAGGCAAAAAAGTCTTCCTATAATCTAATTTTAGTTTTTAAGTATAACCCTTTTGTAGTTAGTCGTGATTTATAGGTCTTAACCTATCAATCCTTACCAATCTTTCTCTTCAAGATTTATTTATTTTTAATAGAAATTATTCCTTCTAGAGGATCAACAAGTGTCTAGACTTAATTTGTATGCATGAAATCCATTTTAAATTTTATTACCTCTAGTTATCTTTCTAAATCTTTATCTAAGATTGCTTTTTTATAGGTTTTTGGATCATCTCTATGATCTGTTGCTTCCACTAAGTAAGATTTAAAATCTTACTCATTTAAAATCATATCTTTGTAGGATTACAGGAACATTAGAAGATTTTTGAGTTGGAACTAGATTTATAGAGACAAAAGTCTACTGATTAAATGTACCAATTTTAATTTGGTCGAATTTCAAATACTCTTCTTTTAATTCAATTTCTCTATTTGCACTCCTTTTAGAAACTCCTTCTCTAAGAATTGCTTATTTTTATTGATCAAAATTCTTTGATAAAATAAAAAGTAGATTTGATACCCTAAACTATCTTTAGAATATCTTATAAACTGACTCATTTCTAATTTAGAATCAAGTTTATCAAATTTAATTAACTTGACATATGCAGGATAACCCGAGATATTCATATAATTTAGATTAGATTTTTTACTATGCCATATCTTATATGGGGTCTTTTAGATTAATTTAGTACAAACTTTATTAAATATGTGCACAGTAGTCTGTAAAGCATGTTTCTATAAATATCTAATAAGTTATGACTTTTTTTTTTCTATTATACTATTATGCTGAGGTATATACAGAGGTATCATCTATAAGATTATTCTATTTTTTTTCAAGAATTCTTAAAATTCGATACTTCAATATTCACCTTTACAATCAAATCGTAGAATTTTAATACTCTTTCCTATTTAGTTTTTCACTTCATTCTTAAATTCTTTGAAATTTTCAAAACATTCAAATTTTTATTTAATTAAATACATATACCCATATCTAAACATATAATTAGTAAAGATAATGAAGTAATCATAACCTCTTCTAGTCCTAGTACTGAATGGTATATATACATCTATATATATGAGATCCAACAATTCTTTTAATCTTTCAACTTTATTTTTAAAAGGTAATTTGGTTATTTCTTCTCAAAAATATAACTCACACGTCAGAATATATTGAAAACTTAATGAGACTAATATTTCACTAGTCTCAAGCCAAGTGAGTCGCCTATCTCTGATATACCCTAATCTTTGATGCCACAAAAATTTTGGATTAATTTTATTTCAAGTTTTTTTATTAATAATAAAAGATATTGAATAACTATTATTCAATTAAAATACATACAAGCTATTTGCATTAATTACTTTATCAATATATACATTTCTAAAATATAATAAACATATATATTTATTAAACTGTACAGAATATTCCATATTACATAGTATAGATACAGATATAATAATTTGTACAACAGAAGTAAAATGCAATATATTTTTTAATTTGAAAATATGCCCGAATGATAGCTATAGACTGTATGATCCTATATGAGTGGCAATAACTATTACTCCATTCGCGATCCTTAAAGCAATTTTATTACCTAATAGTGTAGAACTATTTTGCAATATCAGTAATAATACATAAAAATGAAAAGTAGCAATTGAGTTAAGTACCTATGAATGAATATCTAAACTAACACTTAATTCATATTCAATCATACAACTATTATACATACCTATTTTAGCTTTCTTAAGACTATCGAAGTATAGAAGACAGTTTTTCTTCTAATGTCCATCTACCCTACGATGAAAATATTTTTCTTTAGGTTTTTATTTTATTTTAGATTGTTTAGAAGGTAAAACCTTCTTGGTTTTCCTTTTTTTTGCCCTTTTGGACCTTGAGATGGGCATTATGGCATCTTACTAGTCCTACTGGTGATGGCTATATGGACATTCTTATATCTCTTACTCTTTATATTCTGTTTACAATATTCTTAAAATTTATTGAGAAACTCAAGAAGAATACGCTCAATTTTATTCAAATTAAAATTAGCAATAAAACCTTTAAAACTATATGAGAATGACTAAAGAACCAGATTCACTTTTAAACTATAAGGCATTCGAATGTTCTAAGTGTCTAAATGCCCAAGAATATTAATTATCTTAATGATATGGTCATCAAGCGAAACTCTTTCCCTAAGCTCATACTAAAAAGGGTGGCACACATCTCATACTCTATACCATGAGAATTTTCTCCATATAACTCTTGAAAAGATCTAAGTATCTTATACACAAATTGTATACTCTTGTGTCATGTTTATAGCTCTCGATTTATCGAGGCTAATATATTGAGTCGTACTCTATAATTATCAGCATGTCATTTATTAAAAGTTTTTCGCTCTTTTAATGAAGCATCCACCTCTTAGGACATAAGTATCTCTGCCTCCAAAACATATCCTAGATTTTCAAATTCGAGAACTATTCTCAAATTTTTTAACTAGTCCTTTAGATTCGATCCTATAAGTATGTTGTTGTCTAGAATTTTTTAAAATACATTAGCTGACGATATTTTGAATATCATTGAGAGAAAACTAAAAAAACACAAGAAAAATAGTTTGTCAGTGTATTGAATTACAAATAAAATCATATATTCAACAATTGAATATATTTACACATTGTACTAATTAAATTTGCTCTTACTATCTAATTTAAACCCACACTCCTTAAAATAGGTTTAAAAGTTTTGTTGAATTTTATTAAAATTAATGGATATCGAATTCTCATTTAAAATTAATTAATCTCACATAATAAAAGTTTTAGTCAACTAATTTAAATGAGTAAAAAATATTTTTTTTTCTGTATCACATACAGGACTTGATATTTTTCTTTGCTCTAGTTTTAGACACCTCACACAATAAAAATTTTGGTATTCTACACTAATCATATTCAAACTATTGCATCTTTCCTAATAATATTCTTATCCCAATCTCACATAATAGAATCTTGATTAAAATTTGAATATTATCGAAAACTAGATGACCCGATTCAATTAGACAAACCCCATATTCCTCACATAATAGAATTTTAGAGTAGAAAATTTATGTAAAATAATCATTAGCTATCCTATAATAGGAGGTAAAAATATGATAATTTAAGGATTCAAATTTTCTTTCAAAATTATCTACATCACATATGATAATTTTTTCTCTCTCAACGCAAATGATTTTTATAAAATCATTTATATTATACTTGGCTAAATATTAATTAATTATTTATCACATGAATAATAATTTTATTTAATATAAAGCCCTAATTTCATTAATCATTATATTTATCACACAAATATTAAATAATTAATTAATATAACTTATTTGTCATATAAATAAACTATATTATTAAGTCAAGATTTGATTCTTTAACTTTAACAAAATAACACGTCTCACAAATATTTTGTTATTGATGTAGTTCGAATTATTTGTCCCACAAATAATCAACATTGATGGTTGGTTGAATTTGTCACTTGTTTAGCTGAGTATAATAAATCAATTTGATTTGTTGTTAAATGCAATATCAATAAATTATTCAATAACTCATTAAGTTACATAATTGAACTTGAAATTTTTATGATTATGAATCATTTGACTGTATGTTTAAAATTAGTCAAATTAATTGGCAAATGGTTACAATTAATTGTCTTAAATTATCAAACAATCTTAAAATAATTAATTAGGTTAATTAAGATCTTCATAAATCTTAAATAAACTTTTATTAAAAAAATAAAACTCATAAATCAATTATGTTGCCTTTAATAAATACGTATATATGTAATATCAAATATAACATATATACATATTAATAAATATTGATTTAATCAAATTAAATTATTTAAGCACTTAAGGTTTCCATAAACCCTAATTTAGTTTATTAAAAATAATATTTATTTAGTAAAATATTTAATAAAATTAATTATTATCACTTAAGGAAACATAATCATGAATAATTTAATAAATTCAAAATATTAGCCAATAGTAAAATAAAATGTGTTATGGCGAATGATTAATCATTACTTAGTTAACTAAACTAAGATTAATTTCACAGTACATACATTCACCATATATAAATGTATTATCATCATTTTTCATTAAATAAATCATGCATACATATATATTATTATATAATATACAAAAATACATCATTAAACATTAAACATTAAAATAAGTTTGATTAATTAAACATATATAAGCATTCATCACATGAATATCATATATGTTTAGTAACCATTCAAAGCTTAAATTAATCACCATTAATTTTACACAGCCTAAACCACATTTAGCATTAACAAATCAATAATTTACACATTATTAATACTTAATAACATGCAACTATAACAAAGAAAGCATGTTTAACACTCAAACATCAAAAAACATGAAAAAACCTAATTTAACCATTTTGATCTCATCATGGCTGAATCATATAGGGTCTCTAACATATTCAACATGATTCCATAACATCAAATAAACATTAAGCAATGCAAGAATCACTTGAAAATAGCCATTGCACATACTATCCTCATTTGGCCGAAATATGCATACATACTCATTCAACATGCTTCTTTGATTTCATCACATGAAACCACTTAATCCAACATGTTACCAATCATCAAATGATTTCCACAAGCCAATTAACATGCCAAGATAATGACTATTCATCATTTTCCACCTTGGATTAAGTTAAAAAATCATAAACCCTAAATATGGCATAATCACTTCTAAGCTTCAATCAACCAATCCATCCATCAATCTACCAAACCAAGAATACAATCAACATCAATACATGCTTCGATACCATTTTAAGGATTGATTGTATGTAAATCATAAAATTGCTCATAGGTTTAATTTTATCAAAGATTAAGCAATTATATATATATATATATATAAAGGCAAAATTAAGTAATATAATGCTTTAATCACTAACTTTTAGTGATAAATTGATGAAGATTAACATTAAAAGTACGATGTCTTCAAGAAAATTAAAATCTCTAAATTTTCTTTTCCTTGAAAAAAATCAGAGAGAGAGAGAGAGAGAGAGAGAGAGAGAACAAAGTTGAGAGAGAGAGAGAGAGAACAAAGTTGAATTTTGAACATTTTGAAAAATTATGATTAATTCATTCAAAAATTAAAAAATGGCCCTATTTATATTTTTTACTTATTTACAATCCCAGTCTTTTAGTCAAAGACAAATGGGTCCTGAACCTTGTCCAATATACTTTCTAATAGTAAATATAAAATATTACTTATGCCTTTAAACTTTAAAAAATTATAAACTGACCCTAAATTTGGTCAAATCTATTTTGACCAAATTTATTTTAATTCTATTTATATTTTTAAATATTTATAAAATCTTATAACTTACATTAAGTTACAATTAGGTCATTTACTTAAACTCTCAATTTGTTAAACTATTTCAAGTATAAACTATTTATGATTTTTCTGACCAAATAGTATCTCCGTGAGTGCTAATTCTTGGATGAATATTATTTACTATCTCTAATAGTAAAGATAATTTATGTTTTATATTATGATATTTCAAGTTTACTATAATATTAGTTATTAGCTAAAATCGGCCTTATTGATCTCATTTTGAACTATTTGAATGCTCAACGATTATGGTTAATATCTAATAATATGTTATAGCCCCTAAATTATAATAGAAAAAAATTTTATCGGATCTTTTATGTCTAATTACAAGTTTTATGTGAATAATCTCTTTTCGTTCGCCTAATCCCAACTAAATTATGGCTCATAAATATTAAAATTCTAAATTTAGTTATATTCGAATAATTAATTAATACAAGCTAAACTTATTACTACAAACTCTTCGTATGGCTTTTATACTTTATTTAAAGACTTAACTTTTAGATATTTACTAATATCTAACTGGAAACTCGAATATAGATCAAGTTAATAGTACTTTAAAATCCTCTTTATTGGGTCAACAGATTTTATTTGATAGTTATTTACTTCTCGATATAAATAATACATGACCAAACTAGTTTTTATTTATAAAACATGATTATTCTTGTATTTAGACACTATATAAATCAAGTGAATCTATACTAATTAATAACCATGATGTCTAAGGTCTAAATATTAGTTAACACACCTATATAATTATATAATGAATCATTGACAATATACTTTCTTGTAATTTATCATAACTTTGGTCACGTGCAAATAACAGCTCTCTAACTATTATTTCACACAATGTCCTAATAATATGAATATCATATCACTCACACTAATATTATCTTATAATATTCACCAAAGGCATTCAATATGTCTATATTACAATATTAATGCCTAATTAATATTACGTCTGTAAAAAATAATTTAGATAATCTAATTATCTTGGATGATTCGTATGTATATTCTATAATTAGTATAATTTGATAGAAGAAGAAGCATATACACATTAATTAAAACTATTTTTTTATTAAAAAAACATGTACAATACATATCAAAATAGTAATTTAATATAATATGCCCAAAATTAACAATACGAATAGTTTTAAGGTATACTATACTAACATATGTCAGAATAAATTTAGAATCTAATGAGATTAATATCCCACTAACTTTGAACTGAGTAAGCCATCTATTTTTAGTATAGTATAATTTGAATACTAAAGATATTTAAAATTTATTTTCATTTTAATTTTTTTATTAGTAATAAAAAAAATTAAATAATTATTATTTAATTGAAGGATATATAAATTATTTATATTAATTGCTTTACTAAAACATATATTTTCAAAATGTAATACACATTTATTTTTATTAAACTATACAGAATAACCATTATTACAAAGTACAGATACAGAAATTATGTTTCGTATAACAAAAGTAAAATATAAAACTCTATCTAACTTTAAAATGTGTCAGATAAGTGATTGTCTCACTCATACTTTAGTTAAGATTCTGTATAATTTCAAGCATTTTCATTAGTATTTTATGTATTTTTCATCTGTTTTTGTGTAAGAAATAAATTCAATATATTCTTTAAGAAATGTAATGAAATGTCAAGGTTTAGTGGCCTTTTAAAAGATAACTAAAGAAGTGCCAAGTAAAGAATACAAGCCTTTTAAAGGAGGGCAATGTTGTGCAAAAGTGATATTGACCTTTAGAGGTTCAAAGGCATTTTAACACTTTTAGAGGCATTAAATCTAAATATGGTCTCCTAAGAAATTGTATTAGACAAATCAAGCTTTCTATAGAGTACTTACAAGCCTTATTTTGAGATATTTAGGGCCTTCAAAAGTGAGCTAAAAATTCCTATTTTTGATTGCGCATCAAAAGTGAGCACTGCTTAATAAAATGACCATATCTTAAGTTATAGATATCCAATTAAGGTGATTCAAAATTAATTAGCAAGATAAATTTTAGATCTAAAATTTTATGAACAGACTATAATCATTTAAAAAAAAGTAGGGTATAAAACTAGAACACAAAGTTAAAAGATGAAACAACTAGTGCAACAATGCCAGCCAAGCCAAAATGGCTTCACAAAATAGAAAGGCTGGTGCTACAGTGCTAGTTTCTCCCACTGCAGTGTTAGTGATGCTAGAAAATTGCATTCTTTTTACATTTTTGTGTTATTTTCCCAATTAAACTTTAAGTTTTATAATATATAAAAGGAGACATTTTTGGACATCAAAAGGGAGGTAGCCACCACTCCAAAAACACAAAGAAACCTTGAAGAATTATGGAGATCAAGTGCTAAATAATGGATTTGGAAGATTGAAAGAGGATTTCACCATGAGTTTTTCTTTCTCTCTCTAATTTTATTGTTTTCTTCAATTGTGAACCTTGAGATTATAGATTTATATGAAGTTTATTCTAGTTTTAATATCAGAATAAATTTATAATCTAGAGTTTTAATTTAACCTATGCCTTATAGATGATTTATTTATCTGGTTCATTTATTTAATCTTTCTAATGGTTTATTTATACTAATCCATGCTTCATGCCTTTAATTTCTTGTTAAGAATTAGTTGATATAAACTTAAGATTAAAACTCAAAAAAGGTAATCTTAGGTTAAAATTTGATTAATATAACTTTGATAATGATTGAGTTGGGAAACTGTTATTGCCTATGAAGTCCCTCAAAAGAGAAACAAACATACGAACTTGAACTCTAAATTTTAGGTAGCAATTTTGAGTTTTTCGTAGTGGCAGCAAGAAACACAGACTAGAAGTTGAATAAGCTATTGAAAATAAGATTTAAATTTTAAATTAGCTTGACCTCGACAAAGGCAATCAATTACATTAAGACTCTCGTATTATAGACTAGGGAAAGGTTAGTTAATGAACTTGACATTTGATTGCTTTTTGTTAATTACTCTTTTCATAATTTTTTTGTATTATACCATGCTTAATACTTTTAGTTTCTTGGCCACGAATTAAATGATTTTAAACTTAAGATAAAGCACTCAAGAGAGATTATCCTAGATTAGACCTTTTATAATACAACCTAGAGAATTAATGAATCAGAAGGCTATTGAATCCTTTGAAGGTATTTAAAAAAAATCCAAGAACTTAACACATTCTTAATTCATAATTTTAGATAAAGATATCAAATGTGAATTTTAGGAATAGAATTGGCTTGACCTTGGGAAAGGTAGTCAAATACATTAGTATTCTTGTCTTATAAACTTAGGATTGATTGAATAACAAATTATCATCAAAACCATAGTTTGAGGCTAGGTAAAATTAATGCTCTAAAGCATTAGTACATCTGATTTCTCTTGATTTGTGGTTTTGCTCCATTGTATATTTGTAAAGCAAAATTTAATTTTATAATTAGCATTTATTATTCCTTTATTTGATTGTTTGGATCAAATTAGTATCAATTTACCAATAGTACTTAACATAATTTAAATTAATTTCTCGTGGGATTGATAACTCGAATTTAACATTCTATATTACAAAACTTGGTACCGTACACTTGCGGTTAATTTTCGTACACATGTTGTAAAATGAACAAGTTTTTAGCATTGTTGTCGAGGAATTAACTTTAAATTTCGTTAATACTATTATCAAGTTGATATTAATTTTAATTTAAATTTTTTTTCTTTTTGTTACTATTATTTTTATGTTGCTTTATAGGTATTAAGGATGGCTATATGAAAAAGTACCCAAAATGTGAAAGCCTTGATTTTGCAACCACTTACAGTGATTAATCTCTTCTACTTTATAAAATCCATGATATTATGACAAGGAGAAAAGCAATAATAAATAGAAGGCGAGACTTGCTCTCATCTCCCAAGTATGATTCGATTTTTCTATGTACTCTTTATTGCGAGCATTAAAGGTAATGCTTCATTTAAGTTTAAGGGGATGCATTCTTGTGTTAATCATTATTAGATTTATATATTTTTTCCTATATTGTTGAAATTGTATAACAATTATGACATTCTTGAATTTATATAACCATTTTGTTAGAATTTTCTTAGGAATTTTGTGTGTTGTTTTATTTTAGCTTGTACAATTAAAAAAAAAAATTATTTTCTATTAATTTAGGTATACTTTTTTGTTAATGTATTTGTGTGTTACTTTTGAATGATTGTATGTGTAAGTGATTGTGTGTTAATGAGAACTTTTCATAGAGTGATTGAAATTCGAATCCTTTTCAATGACATTTAACTTTGACTGAATGACGTCAAGTGTAAAATAAACTTGTGTCAATAGTTTATAAAGTGAATATAAATGCTTAAAAGAATTCAAATGAATTTAAAATTTGATTTGGTCAACTATAAAACCCAAGCTTGTAAGAGTATTATTTTTCATAAAA
>JAWDEX010204479.1:0-10237 GCA_035221805.1 Trichilia hirta
GAGAGATAGAAGAAGCAGAAGCCTTCTGTTGTCACAGAAGGCCTATCTAGAGAAGGGTCTCAGGAGCTATGGAATGTTAGAAGCTAAACCTGCTAGCATTCCATTTGCTAGTCACTTTAAGCTATCAACAAAGTTATGCCCGAGTACAAAAGCTGAAAAACAAAAGATGTTTGGTACTCTATATGCTAGTATAGTAAGGAGTCTAATGTTTTTTATTGTCTACTCAAGGCCAGACATAGCTCATAGAGTCACTGTAGTAAACAGATTCATGGGAAATCTTAGTAAGGAGCACTGAAAAGCAGCAAAGTGGATCATGAAATACCTCAAAGGTAGTCTAGACGAAGGATTAGCATACAAGGGGCCAAGTTCAAGTGAGATTGAAGTTGTTGGGTTTATGGATGCTGACTATACAGCTGCCCTGGATAAAGGTTATTAACTGGCTACATATTCACATTTGCTAAGTGTGCAGTGAGTTGGAAATCTTCTCTTCAACATGTTATTGCTCTATCAACAATCGAAGTTGAATACATGGCTGTCTCAGAAGCAATCAAGGAGCTATCTGGATGAGAGGATTTATGGATGAACTTGGATATGAGCAAAGAGCCATAAGAGTGTTCTGTGATAATCAAAGTGCTCTGCAGGTCGCCAAACATCAAGTGTACCACGAGAGGACTGAGCACTTTGATGTTAAAGTGCATTTTATAAGAGACATAGTTGCTAAGGGAGCTGTGAGGCTGGAAAAGGTGCATACATCTGAAAATCTAGCAGTTGTTTTGTCAAAGGTAGTGTCTATAAACAAGTTTAAGCAGTGCTCAAGCTCAATGAATTTTGAAGGTTAAAATCTGATGATGAAGCTGCTGCTGCTTGGTTGAAAGTTTGATAAAGTTTCAGGAAGCAACAGGATGGCTTGATATGCGTAGTTACTTGAAGAAGGTTGAAGTTTCATAAAGTTATATTGCAGGAAATGGATGAAGATTCAAAAGCTAGTAAAGCTAGAAGATCAAGGTAGAGGATTGTGAATTGTGATCCTGCAAACTTGTAAGATGATTGCACATGCTCGGATCAAGCTGGAAGCTAAAGGCAGGAAGCTGGAAGCTGGAAGCTGAAAAACAGAAAAACCGAAGAGCCGTTAAAGGTTAATAAAAGGGTTCCCAATTGTTGTAGATAGAAGCTGTTAAACTAGTAATGCTAGGATAAGTCGGAGGTTATTTAGCATTAGATGAAAGAGCTTGTGACTATAAAATAGAGTTATAAAATAGAGGCATTGATCCAAAAAAAAAAAAAAAGAAACACACACATAGGAGAAAATTGTTATTATTCTTTCAAAATTTTCTTCCGTCGCAAATTAATAAATCTAAGCGAATCTTCTTGAAACAGAATGGAGTTCTTTGCTTCCTCTCACTTTCGCTTTCGTTAATGTTTAATCAAATGGTTTGCAAGGGGGTAATCAATGAGTTTGGTTGTTCTTGGATGATCTTGTAAGCCTGTTGTTTGTAGAGAGAAACTGGATCCAGCTTCTGACCCGTGTGTAATCTTTTCAATTTCCTGGGGTTGATTGTATTCTGGAAACGTCACATTGGAACAATGCCTAATTTACGAAGAATTTAAATTTCAGAGTTTCTAATTTGCTTTTTATTGCACTTAAATCTGCTGGTTAGATCATTTTCAAATAACAACCAACAATAATTAATTCTTTGTAAGAAAATAAGCCTGATTTAAGATCTTAAGAGACTAGAGGGCGTAATTTATTTCAAACGGACTGCTTGTATATTTCAATTTTTTATGCAGGTTTTACTCCTTTTCCCCATCACTGCTGAAACTTTTGCTGCAATTGTATTCATTCCCAAAAATCTATCTCCATGTCAACGAGTAAGTACAACCACCATCTTCGAATTTCCCAACAGAACACTGCACAATAATTTGTTAATACAGCCGATAATTTCTAATCAATGAAATTCACAGGAAAAATCTCACTAGGATTTATGAGTATTAGAGAAAATTTATTTCACATGATACTAATCAGCTTAATATACTGTAAGAGTAGCCACATTTGCAGCTTCTATGTTTTACTTGATCTCTCATTCGTTGATTTGAAACTTTCACCAATTCCCTGACCACCAGTCAGAGGATTAGTTACTTAAAAGGAGAATATATATATATATCAAAAACAAGCAGCAAGGAATTCAATGTATTCATACTCTATTCATTATCGCTTGCTCTGCCTCAATTGCTTTCTTGGAATATCTCTGTTCTTCACCTCCTCCTCTCTGCACTGTCTTTCCATCCCAACAAAAATAAATTCCTAATACGTAATTGCAGTGGACTTTCAGAATAGAACTTTGAAAATAATATAGTGATAAAATTAGCTTACTTGAGCAAATTAGCAGCCAAACAATTCAAAACTGTTTCAGATACTAATTTTAATTTCCCTGCTTTATACTCTGTTTCCAGCGACTACCTGTTACTGCTGGTTGCTCGGTTTCCACCGATGCAGGTTGTACAGATTTTTGGGATTCAGGAATCTCATAGGTAGATTTCCTGTCTGAAACATTGTAATTGGCTAAACCAATTCACCAATTTCCTAAACCGGAGACTAGATAACATTTGGGTGTATTTTGCTTCGCTAGTTTCAATTCCCTGTTCAGTTCCCTCAAAAGCCAATAAATGAATCCCATATTCAGCGCTTCGTTTGCACCAATCTCTATGCATAGCTACAAAGGCAACATATGTTTAATGAATCTTCACACTTGATTTTTTTTGAATAGCCACCTTTTCCTGGACTTAGAGGAGGCAAAAATCAGAACAATTACTGAGGCTCCACATGTCTAATTCCAGCTGCTTAATCCGGAGGACCAATTCTTCCTCGGCTCTTACTCGATCAACAGTGCAAACCATCTGTTTACATTAGTACAGTATGTAAAACTTAGTCCAGGACAGTACATGATGTCCTTAGAGAGCAACTTAAGAGCATCCTATGGTATCCAAAAAGCCTCTAGTTTCAACAAAGCTCTTTTTCTTTCTTCTTTTTTTCATGAAAGTAATAAGAATTTCAGAGGAGAAATTCTGTGATTGTCATGTTTTACAGTTTCAGTAAGCAACAGACAATAACTAGCTCTTGAGAAAAAAGCATAATTAATTATAAAAAATTCTAATAAACGAGGGACTTGAGTACCTATGTTTTCGATGAACTAGTATATTTCAATCATTTGGGGTACAGGTGGGGTTCGACTTTCTCATCAGTGCTGAAACTTCTGTCGCAACTATTCAATGATTCTCCAAAATCACAAGCGTAAAATAAATGAATTCCACATTTTCTCACCTCCATTTGTTCCCCTGTCCAATAATCTTGGACATAGAAATGGAATAAGGCTTCGTTATGGTAATAATATTCACCAAAAGGATCCCAGCATATAGGAAAATAATAACCCAAAATCACGTGATCTGACTCTAGAAAAATAGTGGATTCAGAAAGGAAAGTAGAGGCAACATGCCAATCGCCATCTTCCAGTTTCAATTTGAAATCACACCGCACAGATAAAGGCTCAGCGTCACGATGCTCTTGAAATGCAACAACAGTGCATAAAGCAAAGCCGACTAATTTATTATCAAACCAATCTTGTGGCAGCTTGTGGGCTATGGAAGATCCCATGCTTTGAAACTTAAACCACTTTGGAATTTCACTTCCAGGGAAACAGATATGACCTCCAGTACTACTAAAATATGCCTGTATTATGCAAGCCATCATTTTAACAATATTGTCAACTTGAATTAACTAACATCATAGTATTCGTACGAAAAGAGAGAGTTAGAGACACACCTGAGCCCGGACTTTCCACCATGCAGCTGCTATAAGATGAATTTTCTGTAGAGCATCTTTGCAAATTTCTCTGAGCTCATTCTGATCCAATTTAAAACAATTGCCCAAGGCATAGCTCTGATAATATTCGAATGACGTCTCACTCGTGAATAAAATTAATAAACCAGATAATGCTTCCAGTGACGTGCAATTATTTGCATCAGTGCAATGTAGACTGCAAGGAAGCATTGGTAAGGATTGAAGCCTCTGGCAACAGCTTAAATAGAGTTTCCTCAACTTACAAAGGTTTACGATGCTTTTTGGTATTTTCTCAAAATTGTTTTTGTCAAGATACAACTCTTCTAGAGAGGACAATTGGCCAAGATTTTCGGGTAAATCCGTGATGCCACAATCGGTTAGTTTCAGAAAACTTAGACTGTGCCAGCCGTCTGAGGATACTGAAATAGGCAATCTGTGAAGATTTGAGCAACCAGAAAGTTTAAGATTTTCAAGAGATTTCAACTTACAAAGGCTGCTTGGGAGACTCTCAAGCCTTGAACAATTCCGAAGATCCAATATAACTAGTCTGGATAGAAGCTCGATGGATGCGGGCAATTCTTCTATTGCTGTTCCATCTAAATACAAAAATTCTAAATTACAAGATGAGATCTCTGGAACCTTCTTCAAATTTGAGCAACCTGAAAGATGAAGAAATTGAAGAGATTGCATATCAAATAGGCTACTTGGGAGACTTACTAGCCTCGAACATTTCTGAAGATCCAATCTAACTAGTCTTGATAGAAACTTGATGGATGTGGGCAATTCTTCTAATGCAGTTCCGTCTAAATATAACGATTCAAAAGTACTGGATGAGATCTCTGGAAACTTTTTCAAATTTGAGCAACCTGAAAGACAAAGAAATTGAAGAGATTTCAAATCAAATAGGTTGCTTGGTAGACTCTCTAGCCTTGAACATTTCTTAAGTGTCAATGTATCTAGTCTTGATACAAACTTGATGGATGAGGGCAGTTCTTCAGTGCAGTTTTCTCTGAATATAACAATTCTAGATTACAAGATATCTCTGGAAGCTTCTTCAGATTTGACCAACCAGTCAGACTAAGTACTTCCAGAGACTCTGAACAAATGTTTCTTGGTAGAATCTTCAATTTTCTACAGTCTTGTAGGTTAAAGAAAACAAGCTTATTGAGATATTGAACAGATGAGTGTGTCTCAACCAAACTCCAGCAAGTTTTCAAGATTTTGAGCCAACGAGAGGTGTGGGGGTTTTGTTAGCTGTTTGGAGTAACTGATGTGTAACTCTTTAAGCTATCAAAATTCTGACAAAAAATTAAAGTAATAAACAAAGGAGAAAGAAAAACCAACACAATTATTTAGCATCTATGATCTTTAAAAATTATAGATGAAATATTTCTGTGTTACTATTAACACATACCTGAACACCATCCCAAATTTGCTCAACCTTACAGTTAGGTAATATAAGCAAAACACGATTCTCCATACAAATGTTCGAAAGCAATATTTTGAACAGATATTCTTGTCAATGAAGATAGCATACATGAGTGAAAATAAATCCAAAGCCTCCCAAATGACATATATTAAATGTGTTCTCCCCATAAAATTTCGAGAATCTCAATTTACACGTCTTTTTGAAAGTGCCAAAATTTAAACTTATCTCTTTGACTTTCGACATATCCAAAGAGATGTCATGTATTGCTTTGGTGCCCTAATAATCAATGAGAAGCCAAGAGTTAGTATCAGATTTTAATATAATTAAGAAGGCAATTACTATAAAGTGATAAAACTCGCAATGGCTAATGCATGAATAGACATAATAATACTTGTAATATTATATGTGCAATGACTACAAACTATACTTATTTTTACAAATTAATATGGTGATTTATTACCACATTATTTTTATTGCAAATCAATTTGTACATATATACATATATATAAAGTCTATAAATGTATCATTATTATAAATATTAATCTCCAAAAAAACTGCTTACCGTATTGTACATCTAAACTTTGTAAACTTCCTCAGGATGCCACAACCAACCATGTTCCCAGGATCACCAATGGATTCTCATCGAACAATTTCCCTAGCCATTTCTTGGAACAAATCATGCATCCTTGTAAAGTTATTTGATATAACTATGAGGCCTTTATCAACTAGAACACTTAACCTTATTTTTGCAAAGAAGCCATTGGCATCAAGGAATTTTATTACGAGATCTATATCTTCAGGAATTTTATTACGAGATCTATATCTTCTCTTAAAAAAAATGCAATATCTAGAAATATTTGCCTTCATCATCCAATTCATTTTAGCTTATCTTTAGCACCTCTTGGATATCATATGAGGGATTCTTTTCAACTTGTTAATTGCACTTTCCCATTCCTCTTTTCCCCTTCCGGATAAATGGCAACCCAAAACTTTAAGAGTTAATGGAACACCTTGAGCATATTGCTTTACCTTGTTTGATAATCCCTCATAACCTACATCAGGATGGTTTTGTTAAAGGTATGTCGACTGAAAAGCGTACGAGCATCATTGTTATATGCTAATTCCTTCATCTCATACATTTTCTTCACTCCACAATTTTTAAGAACTTGCTTATTTCTTGTTGTTACTACAATTAGACTCCCTGGCATGAACCAAACAACATTTCCAATTAAGAGTTCTATTTGCTCAAAACGAGTCACATCATCAAAAACAATCAAAACCTTCTTGCGGCTTAGCCTTTTTCTTTCAAAGTTGAGAACAAAACTAAGAGTGCCAACATTCAAATTACTTCCATCTTCTAATAATCCAGAAAAAGTTTTAGGCACAAGTGAGCTAAACCGCCAGTTTTTTCTGGTTGTTCTCTAAAATTTTGAATAAAGTAAGAACCACCAAAATGACTAGAGATTTTGCTGAAAATAACACCAGCAATTGTTGTCTTGCCAATTCCACCCATTCCCAAAATGCTTAAAGTGTAAACATCCATGGATCCATAACTTAATAGTGATTCAATTTCTTTAACGCGTGATTCCATTCCAACAAGGCCATTGTTAGCATCACTTGGAAATGTATCCTTCAACCTCTTCAAAACATCTTCAACTATTTTCTCTACAAGTACAGATTCAGACCTAACAAATATCAAAATAATCACATGTTTGAATAGATAAACTGCAACAATGAATATATTTAATACATTTCTCAATTAAATCCTTTCCATAAAATTTAGTTTGAAACTTTATAAAAAAATTTCATCTACCAGTAAGACCAAGTTACCTTATGACGTGCGAACCAAAGCCAGGCAAATCGGCAGCTTCTCTCAAAGCATTCTTCCATTTCTCCAGTTTCTCTACCGTTTCCTTAAACCTTTCTTCTAGCTCCGAAAACCCATTACCAAAAGTCCCAGTTTGATTCCTTACATGCGACTGGTCAACCCGATAGAAAACCGGTATCACAATCTGTCCATACTTGTCCTTGCATTCAAGGATCTTTACAAGTTCATCGATACACCATCTGGAAGAAGCATACCCTTCCGAAGAAATGATAATTGAAACAGCCGATCTTTCGATTGCATTCAGAAGAGACTTTGAAATTTCATCTCCTTTAATAGATTGGTTGTCAATGAAAGTTTCAATCTGTTTTCGACAAAAAGCTGCATGAAGATGGCTGGTGAAATTGTCGCGGGTGTTCTCGTCACGAAAACAAATAAAAACGTCGTATTTGTTCTGGGGAGGAATCATATCGGTGAACAAAGAAGAAGAAGAAGAAGTTCAATTCAGATCGGTTAAGTTGAAATTGAATTGCGAATGGGATAGGAAATGAAGATGAACATAAGTCAACGACAACCAGATAGAAGTAAATGTGGTCCAGATCAATTCCCAACGGGGTTGACTCGCTTCAATTGATACCGTGCAACTTAATTTTAAAATTCTAATCCATAGTACAATTGGAATAACTACAGTTGTATTTATACTGTACAACTTAATTTTAAAATTCTAATATTGTGTACCATGCAAAACTTAAAACTTAATTTTAAATTTATTTTATTTTAATTAATAAATTTAAAATTTTATGTTTTATTTTACACAGCGCATTTAAATTTCAAAATTATATATGGTAGCCATCTCCTCCTCGAATGGGTATAATGTAGTTATCACTGAATAACAGGTGGGGCTAGGATGCATTACCCCAATTCAAAATTGGAAAATTCTTATCCATGCTTCTTCTATAAAATAAATAAAAAATTAAATAATTTTACAAATTTAAAATCTTATTCTTAAAAAACACATACATAAATAAACAAAATTTATTAACTTATTTTTACTATTTTATATATATTTTTTAATATATTTAAATTAATAATTATCTCCATAATTTTTACGAACCTTTATTACTAAATTTTGTCTTTTATAAAAAGAGTAATTAATAAAAATATAAATTATAAATTTAATAAATAAATTATATAAATTTTTGTCAATATAATCAAAAACTATTATTTTTATAATTTATATTTAAATTTAAAATTTTATAAAGTATCATGCAAATAATATAAAATATTAATACAAACAAATGTTCGTAATACTTAATTGAACTGAAAATAAATAACATTTAAAATTATTAATAAAATATTAATATTTTACTAAAATAATTCAGTTAAATAGTATTATTTATTTATTTTAGTAACATAACTATAAATAATATCATTTGTCTATTACGACGACTTAGATATAAGAAATCATATAATAATTATTATTTATTTATCATGATAAGTTGATCATACATAATAAATAACTACCTATTTAAATTAAAATTATTTTTTTTCTTTTATTTATAAATTTTATACTTATAATAATTTTTACATTAACGTATAATTAATATAAAAATATTTATTTATATATAAAATGGTATAAAAACAATTTAAATTATTTTTAAATAAAAGTGTAAAAGATTTAATTATATAACAAAGTAATTTTTAAAATAACTTAAAAAAATTATATACAATTTATTTACTTTACACCAAAATATTTTAATCTTGACTAAATAAATATAACGTATTCTTGTTCTAATTGATATATATATATATATGTATGTACGTATGTAACCTACTCTTTTTCTATTATTCTTTCTCTCGATTCTGTTTTGGTTTTGTTTCAATTTTTCTGTGCTTCCCATTCAAATTCAATTCAATTTCCACCCCTTTATACTCTAACAACGGACTTAATCAACTAATTTTAAGTCATTCATTTTATTTCATTAATTTCCCACTAATCCCACTGCATTATAATGATCGCCATTTTCTTTTTTCTTCTTTCATTGTATGTCATTTGTAACCAAATTAATGTAGTTCAATTATTTTTATTTTTTAACTTCTATTTCTCTTTCCTCTCTCGGTTCTTCTTTCTTTCTTCTTTTCTTCTCTCCTTTTCTTCCCTTTTTGCTTCCACTTGAAAATGAAATAATTGCAACAATTAATGGCAGTCGTCGACTCCCCATGTAAAGGTGAATCATTAATTTCCAAATGTATGCCATCATGCTATGTGTGGAAATTAAATGCAATTAAATCATTCCTTTTTTCTTTGTCTTTTATATATTTAACTACTTGTTCAAATTAAAACAATGGAATTTAATTTTCACCTGTCATCTATGCATGTGTCCCACTTTCTTAATTTAACTATTTTTATTTAAATCCTTAATTTCTCAAAAATCACACATTAACCTTTTATAATTTAAACTATATTTACAATAATCCCTTCATTTTGCAGAAATGTTACATTTCAGACATACTTTTATAGAGTACAATTGTCTTGCAATCATTTAATATATCATAACAAAATTAGTTATATTGTGCAACCATTTTTATATTTTAAATTTAACTAATTACTCGTATATTTAAAGTTTTAAACAGATAAATATTTACTTTAAAGTTCAATATACCAATCTACCACCACTATTATTTAAATTTAAATTTACAGCTGAATATTCTTTTTAAAAGTCAAGGAAATTAAACTTACATAATTCTACAAGCAAAACAAGAATATTCATGTATAGATATCCGAGGAATGTATTTATATAGCCTGGCCAAGGCATGTCGAAGTATAAAAATGTCATTTCCTTAGTAAGTAGAAATTAGAAGAGAATCTTCAGAGGAAAATATAATATATTTCTCCCCTCCAAGAATAATTCAAAATGTATATAAGCGAAACTGATACAAAGCAAATATAGATCTATTGCGCCCAAAAATGTGGGGAGGAATAAAAATCAAAACTAAAAAACTTCAAAAAGTGACCAAAGAAAAATGAATACAAAAATATGATAGATTGATTTCAAATACACTGCATCCATTGTTCTGTCCGTACTTGAGGAGCACGCTGTAAAATCCTGACCTTCAGGATGTACTGTTGTCCTATGTACACAACACC
>JAWDEX010204489.1:0-11260 GCA_035221805.1 Trichilia hirta
AATTATTTATTTTACAAATAATTATAATAGTGGTTGGTTAAATTTGACACTCATTTAATTGAGTATAAAAAATTCATTTTAATTTGTCATTCAATGTAATATTGATAAATTATCATATAATTCATCAAATTACATTATTAATTATGGAAGTTTTATTATTAATGAAAAAAATTGGTTATATTTATAAAAATAATCGTGCTAATCAAAATAATTACAAATAATTGCTTTAAATTATCAAACAACCTTAAAACAATTATTTAAGTTACCTAAGGTTTCCACAAACCCAAAAGATAAACTTTTATTGAATTTTAAAAGTAATGACAATAATTATGTTTTCATATATATATATATATATATATATATATATATATATATAAATGAAAATGATTTGATCAAATAAAACCATTAAAACCAATTAGGGATTCTATAAATCCTAATACATCTTTTATTAAAAATAACATTTATTTAATAAGTTCAATTAATAAAATCAAAGTTTATCTATAAAGAAACATAATGATTATAAAGATGATAATTTTCAAAATATTAGCCAATGATAAAATAAAATGTGTAAATGGTTAAGAATTAAACTTTAGTTAGTTAACCAAATTAACTAAGTAATGTTACTTATGCATGATGTACATTTATCATATATAAATTTATTATCATGCTTCCATCGATTAAAACATGCATATGTATATATTATCACATAATATACACATATACATTATTAAACCAATAAAACAATTTAATTAAACACAATATATATTACCATTCATCATATGAATATAATATATGTCTAGTAATCATTTTTCTTTTAAATTAATTAAAATTAATTTTATATAACTAAATTGACATTTAATATTAATAAATTAATATTTTGCACATTTTAACACTTAATAATAGTCATCAATGATAATATACGTATGTTTAACAATTAAATATCACTAACCATAGAAAAATCAATCTCAATCAATTTATTTTCTTCATGTCCGAATCATATAGAGTCTTTAACACGATCAACATGATTTCATCACCAAATGAACATCAAACTATGCAAGAAACACATGAAAATAACAATTATACATAAAGTTTCTATTATGGCCGAATATCACCTCATATTCATACATCATGCCATTTTTTATTTTATCACATGAAACCAATTAATCCAACATGTCACCAATCATTAAATGATGTTCACAAAGTAATCAACATTTTAAGATAATTACTATTCATCATCTTCTTCCTTAGATAAGAATATAAATTCATAAACCCTAAAATGGCCATAATCACTTTCAAGCTTTAATCAACCAAATCAACTACAATTCATCAAATCAAGCATACAATCAATATAATCAAGTTCTCTAATACCATTTTGATAGTTGATTGCATTCAAAACATTAAAATTGTACATGGGTATATTTTTTCTTCAAATTAAACATATATGAATGCATAATTGCAAAATTAAGCAATTTAAGGCTTAAATCGCTAACCTTTAGTGATTATTTGATAAAGAATAACACCAAAATAATAATGTCTCCAAGAGAATCAAATCCCTATGATTTTCCTTCAATTGGCCAAATGTTAGAGAGAAAAAGAGTAAAGTTGTTTCTTTTTCTTTTTGATAAATTTTTCATAATAATACAAAAAAAGAAAAAGAGCCATATTTAAATTTTTTTTCCTATTTACTAAAATGTCCTTGATCTTTTAATCAAAGATAAATAGGTTTTGAAGCTTATACAACAAGTTTTCTAATAGTATATGCAAAATATCACTTAAACCTCTATATATTAAAAAATTATAAGTTAATCCCAAATTCTATCAAATCTATTTTAACTAAATTTATTTTAAATTTATTTTAATTTTTAAATATTTATAAAATATTGTAATTATTTTAAATTATATTTAGGTCATTAATTTTAGCTCTCAAATTATTAAACTATTTAACTCGTAAATTGTTTATGATTTTTTCTACTTAATAATATCTCTGAGAGTACTAACTCTTTTACTGATAATATTTACTTTCTTTAATAGTAAGAATAATCATAGGTTTGTATTGTGATCTCTTAGATTCACTATAATATTAGTTATGAGTTAAAATCAATTTCATCGATCTCTTTTCGAATTATTTGAATGCTCGATGACTATAATTAATATCTAACAATGTGTTATAGTTTTTAAATTATAATAAAAAAAAAATTATAAACTTTTTATTACTAATTATAGATTTTGTGTGAATAATCTCTTTTATTTGTCTAATCTCAACTAAATTAGGGTTCACAAATATCAAAAATTTGAATTTAGTTATATACGAATAATTAGTTAATACGTGCTAAGCTTATCACTATAAACTCTTCGTATAATATTTATACTTTGGATAAAGAATTTATTTTTAGCTATTTATTAATATCTGACTAAAAACTCGAATCTAGACTAAGTCAATAATACCTCAAAATTTTCTGTATCGAGGTAACAAATTTTATCTGACAGTTATTTACTTTTCGATATAAATAATACATGACTAAATTATTTTTTATGTACAAGATATAATTAGTCTCGTATTTATATACTATATGAACTATGTGTATCTATATCGATTAATAACTATGACATTTAAGATCTGAAGAGTAATTAATATACCAGTATAATTATATGATGAATCATTGACAACATACTTTTGTGTAATTTATCAAAACTTCAATCATGTTCGAAAAATAATTCTCTAAGTATTATTCTACACTAATATCCTAATGACATGACTATCATATTATTCATACTAATATCATCTCATAATATTTATCAAAGAGATTCAGTATACTTATAATGCAATATTAATGTCCAGTCGATATCACATCTGTAGAAAATAATTTAGATAATTTAATAATCTTGAGTAATTCATATGCATACTCTATTATTAGTATAATTAAATAGAAGAAATATCATATACACATGAATTAACATAATTTTTTTATTAAAAAATATATATATAGTACATATCATAATAGTTATTCAATATAATGTATCCAAAAATTTACAACACAAATAATTTTAGAACATATAACACTAATAGTACCAACTTTTGGCTTTCCAATGTTAGGTCTTTGATACCCAAAAAATTCAATATATCTTTAAAAATGATAATAGCAGAATTGCTAATGTTAGTTAGTATTCTATTTACTATTTTATCTCCTACCCTTATAGTCACCAATACTATTTTATCTCAATTAAGGGTTAAAATAGTTAGTAACTTGTATTTGGCACCCACTGGGTATAGCCAAGTGGTTCTATCCTGGGGGGTATTTGTGTTGGTCCTGGGTTCGAACTTCTTGGAGTACATTCAAGTGTAAGAGCCTGGTGCAGCCAGAATTTTATCCTGTACTTGGTATCACTGCAGTGTGGTCCCTGTACATGATCTTAATTGATTTAGGACAGGTGCTGTGTGATCTGTGGACACGTACTCCAAAAGGATGAGTGCCTGGCCTGTGTATAGCCGGCCGCCATAGTGATGGCTGAGTATAGGAGTTTCCTTGTCATCCAAAAAAAAATATTTGTATTTGAAGTTGTTTGAAGGACCAAAATAGATTAGGAAATAAAGCCATTACAAAGAGTCAAAAAGAGTTAAAAGCATGAGTCTTCATCATGGACAGGGAGTATAGTGCCCTGGCGCCACTTGGATAGCTCCCCAACACTATCCTTGCTATAAATTATTGGTTTAGTTGAGAATATAGCACCCCACTGCCGGACTTATTTTTCTTATTAACCTCGAATTCATTTTAAAAGAGAGTGATTATAAAAAAGGCTTGGTTTTAACTCTAGGGGATCTTTTAAATCTTTGGAGAGATTTTTTACATCAAGAGGTGGAGAAAAAAATAATCGAAGTAGCAACTATAGTAAGGAGACCCAAGAAAGCTAAGAATTGGAGTTCTTCTTCTTCTCTTGTCTTTTCTTTCAATTTCTTTGCTTGATTATGTTGAACTTCAGGATTAATGTCAATATATTTTTATCTTTCATTATAAACTAATATCTCTTGCTAAGGCTACGATTTGACCTAGTAATGACAATTTCAATTCTTAGTTTATTATATTTTTATAAATTTATTACCCTCAATTGAGTATATATTATTGTATTAAAGCTTTTAATTATTTGGCTAATAGTTGAATAATTTATTATTATATATAGACTGAAGAGATGATACATGTAATTAGTCCTATGATATATACTATAAATTGAACAAAAGACAAAGATATGCTAACGTGATTTATGCCATATGTATAAAAAATATTATTGCTCATAATGTGCTTATAGATACTTAAATTCGCATAGAGATATAGCAAATTAGCATACGTGGTAATTCTAATTTTATTCGAGAGAGGATATTAGATAGGTTAGAATATTTTATCGTCAATAAAGATGATAATCAACTTGGTTTATGATTAGGAATTGAGATTGGATTAATTAGGTGAATCGGATGCCTTAGTGTTGCTTTTCTCTATCATAAGTTCTTGAACCCCAGTATTTTATTAATTTTTATTAGTAATTTAATTTTAGTTAATTTCTTTATTATTCATCATATTAATTTTAATTAATTAATTAATTTAGAATTAGGATATTTTTAATAATTAATAGTTAGTAGTCCTCGTGGGTTTGACATCCTTTTTATCACTATATTACTTATTCTGATTTTGTGCACTTGCAAATTACTCACAAAAAGTTTTTAGAACCGTTGCTTGGGACTATCTATTTACTATTACTTTTAAAGATTAACTAATTTGGGTTAATTTAATTTTTATTATGATTGTTTTAGCAGATTCTATAAGTTGTGCATGCGACATACAAGAAGCATTAAATTAGTTCCTTTTGATCCTGAGATTAAGGAATGTTTCATCAATTATTCAGGCAAATGTGAAAAGCACTCGCAAGGTAAAATGAAATAATAAAAGATCAACTTAAAGTCAAAACTTTAGGTGATTATGCCGTTTGTTAGTTATAAGAGCCAATTCGAGTATTCAATACCCTACTATTCAAGCTAACAATTTTAAGATTAAGTTCACTATTTTACAAATATTAGCCACAATGGTTAGTTTTAGTGAATTACCACATGATGATCTAAATGGTCACATAGCAAATTTTGTAGAGATATGTGATACTTTTAAACACCAGAGTTTTTAATGATACTATTTAATTACGACTATTCATATTTTCTTTGCAAGACAAGGCAAAAGTATGACTAAATTCTCTTTTATTGCTGAGCATCACCATATGGGAGGATTTGGCAAGAAAGTTTCTAGCAAAGTTCTTTCTTCTAGCAAAGACAGTAAAGATACGAAATGATATCACTATGTTTGTGCAATTGGATATAAAGTCACTGTCCAAAGTATGAGAGAGATATAAGGAACTCCTTTGAAGATGCCCATATCATGGACTTCCAGTATAAATTCAAGTTCAAATATTCTAGAATGGACTATAACCTATAACTTGTTCTATGATTGATGTAGTTGCTAGAGAAACTTTAATAAAGAAATCACCAGAAGAAGCATATGAACTAGTAGAAAAAATTACAGTAAATAATTACCAATGGCTGACTGTTCGAGGGACATATAGATGAATTCAATGAGTTCATAAAATTCATTCACTATCAGCTTTAGCTACCTAAGTGGCGACATTATCAAAGAAAATTAATGGTATTAGTTTAAATGCTATGTAATTAACTAACGTCATTTGTGAACTGTGTGTATGAAACCATACAGGGGTGGATTGTCAAGTTAGAAATCCATTCAACAAATCAAAGGAAGCTAACTTTGTTAGAAATTATCTAAGGCAGAACAATCCATACTCAAATACTTATAACCTAAGATGGTACAATCACCCAAATATTTCATGGAATAATTCATAGAATATCTCTAAGCCATTAGGGTTCAAAAATTAGAAAGAAAAGAAGCTAAACTTGGAAGAGGTAATGATAAAATTCATGACTAAAGTCGAGACAAAATTCCAAGATTATAAGATAGCACTAAAGAATAATGAGAATATATTTTATAGCATTGAGAGAATAGTTAGTCAGTTAGCCACTTTAATGACCAAGAGAACTCAAGAATCACTTTTAAATACTATAAAAAAATAACCCAAAGAAGTAGGTGAAAGTAATTACTCTAAGAAATGAAAATGAGCTAAAAGAGCAAGAGAACAAGAGAGAATAAAAATCTAACGAGGAAAAAGGTGTAAAGGGTGACAAAACTACATCTAACACAATAGAAATAGCTCTCAACCCAACTCAAAAAAAAATAAAAAAGAAATAAGAAGATATTTCTATCCCTCATGCTCAGAGTATAACATATGCTCCACCAATACCTTTTCTGCAAATACTTCAAAAAACTAAGCTTGATAAGCAGTTTGTAAAGTTTTTAGATATTTTTAAAAAGTTGCATATTAACATCCGTTTTGCAGATGCCTTGAAATAGATGCCTAGTTACATAAAATTCATAAAAGACATTTTGTTAAACAAAAGAAAGTTGGGTGAATATGATACCATAATGTTGACTGAAGAATGCACTATCCTTCTACAAAATAAACTACCACCAAAGATTAAAGATTCAAAGAGTATTACTATTTTTTGCATAATTAAAAATGCATATTTTAATAAAGCATTATGTGATTTAGGTGCCAGTATTAATTTAATACCATTCTCAATTTTTAGGAAACTAGGGCTGGGAGAAAGCTACTATAATTTCCTTTTAATTAGTAGATCATTCTATTAAAAGACGAGAGGTATTATAGAAGATGTTCTGGTTAAAGTTGACAAGTTTATTTTTCTAGCTAACTTTATTATTCTAGAAATGGAAGAAGATCGAGAGATTTCACTCATTCTTGGTCAACCTTTCTTAGCAACAAAAAGAACCCTTATCGATATGTAATAAGAAAAATTAATATTAAGGGTACAAGATGACCAGGTTATATTTAATGTGCTTAAAGCTATGAAATATCCTGTATCAATAGACATATGTTTCAATATAGTGTGCTAAATGAACTAATAGTAGAAATCTTTGAAGAAAATTATCCTGAGGATGTGCTTGAAGCAATTTTGGTAAAATTAGGCACATTAACTTCTGAGAACCCCAAGAAATGCGATTATGCATGCAACTTGGAGAAATTGTCATCATATCTCCCTAGAGAGAAGATAGAGAATAAACCTTTGAAAAGAGGCATAGTACAAGAACCAGTAATTGAAGACGCTCTATTTCTAGAGCTCAAACCTTTTTTTATCAAACTTAAAGTATGTATATTTACATGATTCTTCTTTACCTGTAATAATTTTTTCATCTTTGATAGGTCTTAAAGAAGAAAAGTTACTACAAGTCTTAAGAAAACAAAAGCAAGCTTTAGAATAAATAATAACTGACAAAAAAGGAATAAGCCTTTCATTATATATGCATAAGATTCTAATAGAAGAAACCTTTAAGTTATTGTGCAACCTTAAAGGAGGTAAACTCAAGTTTGCAAGAAGAAGAAAAAAAAGAAATGCTGAAATTATTAGATGCAAAAATCATCTACCCTATTTCAGATAGTTCACGGGTAATTCCAGTCTAAGTTGTGCACGAAAAAGAGGGAATAACAGTGGTAAAATGAGAAAAATGAACTAATTCTAACAAGAACAGTTATAGATTAGAGAGTATGCATTGACTATTACAAACTTAATGAGGCTACAAAAAAATACCACTTTTTTTTGTCATTTATCGATCAAATGTTAGAAAGGCTTACTGGTCATGCATACTATTGTTTCTTAGATGGATATTTAGGATATTATGGGTATAATCAAATTCACATCTCACCAGAAGATCAAGATAACTTTTACATGCTCATATGGTACATTTGCCTATAGAAAGATGCCTTTTAGCTTGTGTAATGCTTCATCCACGTTTTAATAGTGCATGATGGCCATTTTCTTCTATATGGTAGAGAAATATATTGAAATTTTCATGGATGATTTTTTTATGTTTGGGTCTTCATTTGATCACTGCTTGAATAATTTATCTATTGTCTTTCAAAGATGTAAAGAAATTGACCAACATGTCACTTTATGGTGCAAGAAGGAGTTGTGCTTGTGCATAAAGTTTCATATAAAGGTATGGAGGTTGACAAAGCAAAAGTAGAGATTATCAAAAAACTACCACCATCTACATCTATAAATGGCGTGCATCGGTTCATCAAAGATTTCTCTTAAATCACAAAATCTCTTTACTTACTATTAGAAAAGAATGCTCCATTTAATTTTTCTGATGAATGTTTTTAGGCTTTTGAACTTTTAGAGAAAAAATCTCAATTCAGCCCTGGTAACGTGCTCACTAGATTGGGGGAGTCCATTTGAATTAATGTTTAATGTAAGCAATTTTGCAATCAGTGCAGTGCTTGGACAAAGAAAGAATAAAATTCTATATATTATCTACTATGTAAGTTGCACTTTAATGGATGCTCAGTTAAATTATGCCATAACAGAAAAAGAATTGTTAGTGGTAATCTTTACTTTTGAAAAGTTTAGATCATATTTAATTGGGTCTAAGGTAATTATTATATAGACCATTTAGGGTTGAAATATTTATTGGTGAAAAATGATGTAAAGCTATGCTACTGTAACAATTCAATTTGGAAATTAGAGACATGAAGGAAACTGAGAATCAATTGGCAAACCATTTATCTAGACTTTGTCACACAACTGAAAATGCCAACCATTAATCTCTTATAAATAATGTATTTTCAAATGAACAAAAGTTTTTGCCATGTCACTAACTAAAGCTCTTTGGTATACAGATCATGTCAGCTATTTGATTGGCAATGTGTTAAACTCGGAGTTGTCCTACCAACAAAATAAAAAATTCTTGTCAAAAGTGAAGCATTACTATTAAAAAGAGCCTTTTTTATACAAGCATTATAGTGATCAATTGATTTATAGATGTATACCTAAGAATTAGATAGAGCTAATCCTAGACTACTATCATTTATTAGCCGTTGGCAGACATTATGAAGTGAATAAAATAGTGGCAAAAGTGTTACAATCATGTTTTTATTGGCTTTTCATATTCAAAGATACTCAAGCTTATGTTTCATCTTGTGATAAATGCTAAAAGAGTGGTAATATCTCATGAAAACATGAAATGCCATTAAATAATATACTTGTGGTTGAATTATTTGATGTATAGGGCATCAATTTCATGGGACCGATTTCTCCATCTTTCTTAAATTATTACATTTTAATAGTCATTGATTATGTTTCCAAATAGGTAGAGGCTGTGGCCTGGCCCACAAATGATTATAAAATTGCTTTGAATTTCTTGAGAAAGCAGATTTTCACACAATTTGGAACTTTAGGGGCCATCATTAGCAATGGAGGAAAATACTTCTGTAATTGATAATTTAAAGCACTTTTAGGCAAATATGTTGTCACACAAAAAGTTGTAACTCTTTACCACCCTTAGAATAGTAGACAAGCAGAAATTTCAAATCAAGAGTTAAAACAAATTTTTTAAAAAAAAGTAGCCACTTTTTAAAAAGATTGATTGAAGAAATTAGATAATGCATTATGGGCATACAGAATCGTATTCAAGACATCGATTGGTATGTCACCATACTGTCTAGTATTTCAAAAAGCATGCCATTTACCTATAGATTTAGAGCATAAAGCATTTTGGGCTACCAAGTTTCTAAATTTTGAAATAGAGGTAGCAGGAGAGAAAAAGATGCTACAACTTAATGAGATGGGTGAGTTTTAAAATGACGCATGTGAGAATGCTCACATTTATAAAGAACGAACAAAGAAATGGAATGATCAGCATATCCTTCAAAGTACTTTTGAAGTTGGTCAAAAAGTATTACTTTACAATTCAAGATTACAACTTTTAACAGAAAACTCGAATACTATTGGTCAGGACCTTTCATTATAACTAGAATTTTTCCATACGAAGCCATTGAGTTGTCAAACAATTCCAACTAGACATTTACAGTAAATAGTCATAGTTAAAACCATATTTTAAAAGAGACTTTAACAAGCCTAAAGTTTCCAATAATTTAGGTAATTTATGAGTTCCAAAGAGACATTAAATTTAGTGCTTTTTGAGAGGCGACCCAAATCTATTTTTTTAGTATTATGTCGATTTCTATTTTAATATAAAAAAAGACTCAAAATAATTTTTTACATGCCATTTTAAGGAGCAACAATGGTTCGGGAGACAAAGCCTATTTACTACAAGAGTAGTGCCCCAATGCTATAAGTCCAGCGCCTCAGCGCCATAAGGATAGTGCCTTAGCACTATTTTGAATTTAAGAGGGCCATTCCCCAGTTCTTTACACTTCTCTCAAATCTTTAATTATCTATTTTAATCCTTCTCTAAATTTATTCCCTATCTAGCCACTCTCTATAAATGCCATCGATTAAATCCAAATTAACACTCTATAACATCAGTTTGAGAATAAATTTCAGTTTTAATTGAGGGATTAATCATCAGTCTTCAACTCAAGGGTTACTTAAAGGAAAGAAAACCCATTTATTCAAGAAAGTTTTTCAATTGCTCTCTTCAATTATCAAAACTTAAATTATTGTTAAATGATTAAGCAACTATTGATAATTAGATGATGGGTTGGATGGAAATTAAAACTAAAAGTTGTTGAATTGATAAATCTAAGAGAGTGAAGTGTTACATTTGAATTGGAATTATATAAATAAGACTTGCCTAGCAATTTCAACAAATAATAAGTGCATATATTGTCAATATTGGTAAGATTCAAATAATATTTGGTAGAAAGAATTCCTAGAAGTTGGATAGGATATTGCGTTTTAGGATTGTGTAGATTTTATGTTATGTGAAAGAATTTACGATGATAACAAGTTTAAAAATAGATATGGCACTTAAATGACGAAAGGAGGTAGGTCCTAGTTTTTCATAAGAATATGAGAAAAGTCAATTTATAAGTGAAGAAGCAACGAAGAGGTTTCCTACCCTCCCAGTTAGCAAGTTATTGATCCCAGAATAAGGATTTTTGCCAGCTAAAAGCCAAGATGGTGACTTAGCTAGGATGATAAGTGAAAGATATTGGAAAGAAGTTATGAAGTATCTGTCATAACCCAATTTTGTCCTTTGAAATTTTATTGATGCTTAATATATTTTTTGCAGGTTTTTCTTATGTAAAAGTTCTATCCAAGGTAATATTTTCTTTACTTTATCTTTTTATATTAAGATATTTAAAACAATGTCTTATATTAAATGAGGTAAGGATA
>JAWDEX010204520.1:0-11258 GCA_035221805.1 Trichilia hirta
TATTGTTAAACCGCTATAAATCTTTGTGTAATTTTCTCTTCCACCTCTAAAATTTGTCATTAGCAACATCAAAATTATCAAAAGGTAATCAATGTTCAAATTATTTTTTAAAAGCTAGAAAATACACAATTCATCACCCTTTTGGCTGCAACCTTCTGGGACAACAATTAGTATCAGAGCTTGACTCTTATCTAAAGTAAAGATTAACTATCTTCAAAGGAGTAGATCGAAATGGCATCTAACAGTGTTTTAGCTCAAATGATTGAAGGTTAGTCTCAATGATAGTGATTATGCTTACTAGAAGAAAAAGATGCAGATCTATCTCAACATATTGGACTTCAACATAGTTATCATCATAGAAGATAGATATAAGCTTTCAATAATAACAAATGAAATAATCAGAGAAGTGAAGCCTAAGCCAAAATACGAATGAACAACAAAAAAGAAGGCTATATACTAAATAAATAGCAGAGCAATATATGTACCCTATTGTGCTTTGGATAAAACTGAGTATAACAGAATATTTAGATGTGACACAGCCAACAGCCAAGGTTATATGGGACATACTTGAAATAACACATAAAGGAACCAGCAGAGTAAAAGATTTCAAAATTAACATGCTTGTCCATTATTATGAGTTGTTTAAAATAAAATCATACAAGAGCATTAAAGAAATATATACTCATTTTACTGATATAGTAAATAGACTGAAAGCACTTGGCAGAGTCTACTCGAATGCTTATATAATCACTAAGATACTGAGAAGTTTGCCTAAATCGTGAAAAGCCAAAGTGACTGCCATCAAAAAAGTCAATGATCTCAGAACTCTACCACTAGAAGAACTTTTTAGATCTCTTATGACCTATAAATTAGAAAATAAGAGAAGTGAGGACGAGAATCATGATAAAAGAAAAAGGTTGATTATCTTAAAAGAAACTTAGCAAAAAGACGAAGAAGTAAATGATAACAACTTTAGTAAAGATGAGGAGATGATGCTAATGGTCAAAAAGTTTAGAAAATTTTTCAGCAGAGTTAAGTCAAAAGGAAGAAATTAGAAGAGAAGAGATAATCTCAAAGTCAAAAAATTTAAAAAGAACAAAGAGAAAGAAAATAAAGTTATTTGTTATGAATGCAAAAGACGAGGGCACGCAAAACTTAAGTGTTCTTTTAAGAAAGACAAAAAGGAGAAGAAGAAGAAGAAGAAAGTTATAAAGGTCACTTGAGAGGATTCTTCAAGTGAAGACAACAGCCAGTCATTAGAGAAAGAAAAGGCAAATTTATGTCTTATAAAAAAATAAGACACAGAGGTAACTTTATCATCTCATAACTCTTATTATATGGATTCTAGTTGTGAAAATGATGATCTTATTAATCATAAACTAATGATTTTGTATGAAGAACTCAAAAATAACTTTAAAAAACTGTGTGTCAAGTATAAATCATACAAAAAGAAAAATATCATGTTAGAACTTAAAAATGAAAGCTTAAAGGAAACCATTATAATGAATGAAAATAATTCTCCTTGTAAATGTGATAAGATAATTAATGAGCTAAAGGCCAAAAATGCTGAATTACAGAATAAAGTTACTAATAAAAAAGAAATTCTTAGAAAATTCACTCAAAAAACTAGATTCCTAGATAAGCTATTAAGCAATCAATGTATGACATTTAATAAGGCTAAAATTAGCTATAAGAAAGAGACAAAACAAAAGGCACTCTCAACTTATTTTGTAAAATTCTCTCAACAAACGAGTCTTTTTATTACTTGTCATTTTTGTAATAAAAAGGGACACTTTAGCAGCACCTGTATTTTTAAAAAGAAAGCTCAAAATGGTTCTAAACTTATCTAGGTTCTCAAAAGAACAAATCCAAAAAAATAAGTACTTGTCAAAAGAAACCCAACTATGAGGTCAAGAGCTAACAAGTATAGACCTAAAGTGAAGTGGGTATCAAAATAAACTATTTTTGTTCTATAAAATATGATTTATAGAATCAAATTCAAGCATAATAAGAAATAGTTTTCGGACAATGGCTGTTTAAGACATATGACTGAAGATAAAAAGCTTTTTCTACACCTGGCCAAAAAGAGAGGAAAGGATATGATTTTTAGAGATAACAGTAGAGAAAAAGTCAAAGGTATTGATAAAATTGAGGTAAATAATGTAATTATATCCGATATCCTGTATGTTGATGGATTAAAGTTTAATCCCCTTAGTATTTCATAGTTGTGTGATTATAGTTACAATGTTATCTTCTTGAAAAATGCATATGATGTAGTTGAGAGTGAGAAGCAGACCATATTGCATGCTCTTAGGATTAGTGATGTATATGTGATTGAATTTGAAAAATTAAATGTGTTAAATAGCATTTTTCTATAAGTTTTATGTGATGATTCTTAGTTTTAGCATTGAAGATTATGATATTACAGCATGGATTTGATTAACAAACTGTCTAGACATTGCTAGATGACTTGCCCAATTTTAGATTTACTAAGAACAAAACATGTAGTCCTTATCAAATGGGTAAGTAAGTGAAAAGCTTTTTCAAATCCAAAAGTGTAGTATTAACAACTAAGCCTCTAAAACTCATTTACATGGATTTATTTAGACCTAATCACATAGCCTCTCTAGGTGGCAAATTATATACTTTTGTATTAGTTGACGATTACTCTAGATTCACTTGGGTATTTTCCTAGCAAATAAAAGTAATGCATTTAGCTATTTTAAAAGCTTTACTGAAAGAATTCAAAATGAGTTAGGCTATAGAATTATCAAGATTAATAGTGATTAAAGAGGAGAATTTGTTAATCATGATTTTGAGAGTTTTTATGATAAGTATGGTATTACACACAATTTTTCTGCACCTAGAACACCTCAACAAAATAGTGTGGCTGAGAAAAAAATGAAACTTTATGGAAAATGAGTAGAACCATGCTTAGTGAATATAATTTACCTCAATATTTCTGGGCAGAAGTTATAAACACAGCCTGCTACATCTCAAATAGAGTGTTGTTAGAAAATTTCTAAGAAAAATCCCATATAAGCTCATCTTTCAAAGAAAATCTAGAATCAGTTACTTTACAGTATTTGGGTGTACATGCTATATTCTAAACACTAAGGATAATTTAGGAAAGCTAGAGCCTAAAATTAATGTGAGAATTTTTCTTGGCTACTCTTCAAAAAGTAAGGCTTATAGAGTCTATAACAAGAAAAATTAAATAGTTGAAGAGTCAGTACATGTTACTTTTGATGAGATGGATCTAAAGTAGTTAAGATGATAGCAAAAAAAAATAGAGTTAGAGATCATAAAAAGAACAAACAATCTAAGAATAAATGAAACTATAGGTCCAAATAAGAAAGAGATAGGAAATGAAACTTTAGATAAGTATCCAAAAAATAATCTCTCAATAGTCTGAAAATATATACCAAACCATCCACAAAAGCTCATTATAGGATATCCAGCCCAAGGAATTAGAATAAAGAGAGCAAATAGAGATCTTTCACTAAATTTAGAAGAGATTTAAAATTTAGCCTTTATTTCAAAAAATAGAGCCCAATAAGATAGAGAAAGCCCTGAAAGAAGACAACTGGATTATGGCTATGCAAAAAGAGTTAAATCAGTTCAATAGAAATAAAGTTTAGACTTTAGTTTCTAGACCTAGTGAATATCAAGTGATAGGTACCAAGTGAGTCTTTAAAAACAAGTTTAATAAAAATGATCACATCATTAGAAATAAGCTAGACTGGTTGCTCAAGGTATAATCAAGAAGAAAGAATAAATTATGATGAAATATATGCTCCCGTAGCAAGACTAAAAGCTATAAGAATACTTTTAGCATATTCTTATTTTAAAGATTTCAAACTTTTTTAAATAGATGTCAAAAGTGCCTTTTTAAATGGACTTCTAAATAAAGAAGTCTATGTTGAACAATCTCCTAATTTTGAAATTTTGAAAATTTTAAATTATGTTTACAAACTCACTAAAACTCTCTATGAATTAAAATAAGCTCCTAGAGTATGGTACGAGAAATTTAGTGAATTTTTACTTGAAAATGACTTTAAAAGGGGGAGTGTAGACAAAACTCTTTTTATAAAAATCAAAGATAAAAATCTACTAATTGTTCAAATCTATGTTGATGATATTATCTTTGGCAGCACAAACTCATCTTTGTGCAATGATTTTTCAAATTTAATGAGAAGTGAGCTTGCAATGAGCATGATAGGAGAATTAAATTTCTTTTTAGGATTGCAAATAAAGCAAACAAATGATGGAATCTTTATTTCTCAAACAACATACAATAAGGATTTACTAAAAAGATTTGAGCTTTTAGATGGGAGACATGTTGACACACCTATGAGCACATTCACATCCTTAGATAAAGATGAGAATAGAAAGTGTATAGACCAAAGGCTATATAGAGGTATGATAAGATCCTTACTCTACTTAACAGCCTCTACATTAGACATGGTTTATAGTTTATGTGTCTATGCAAAATTTCAATCTAATCTAAAAGAATCACACTTAGTTATAATAAAGAAAATCTTTAGATATCTTAGAAGGACTGCAAAACTAAGTCTACTTTTTTTCAAGAATAGAGAATTTAATCTTGAAGGATATTCGAATGCAAATTATGGTGACTGTAAGATTGATAGGAAAAATACAACTGGAATATGCTACTTTCTAGAAAACTCACTAGGATTTTGGTTTAGCAAAAAATAAAGCACAGTTGCTTTGTCAATCACAGAAGCAGAATACATATCTGTAGGAAGTTGATATACTTAACTTTTATAAATTAGACACTAATTTAATGATTATAGAATAGATTACACTAGTATTCCCATCTTCTGTGACAATACTAGTACTATAAACTTGACAAAGAATCTAGTTCTTTACTCTAGAACCAAACATATAAAAATTAGACATCATTTCATACGAGCTCATGTTAGTAAGATTGATGTTTGCCTAGAGTATATCAGCAACAATGATCAAATTGCAAATATTTTTACCAAACCTTTAGATAAAGAGAGATTCTGTAAAATTAAAAGTTATTTAGGTAAGAAAAAATTAGAATAAATAAGGAGAAAGTATTAAAGACCTATTAATCCCTTAAATAAAACTAAAAAAGGTAAAAGTATCGATACAAATAGGGTTGTATCGATACATTTCTTTGAATAGACAGGGCATTGTTCTTCTCAAGATTTATGTATCGATATAAGATCATTAAAGTATCAATACATACTAGTCAGGTATCGATACTATATATTGAATGTTCAAATTGTATCCATATGCCTAATGTATATCGATACATACCCTAAAAAAGTATCGATATCCTTATTTGCTGTAATGACAAAGTATCGATATCCTCATTTACTGCAATGATAACGTATCGATATCAAATGAAAGTGAACATTAGAAAATACAAATATTTCGATACTTGGGGATACTCGTATCGATACTTTCACTCGTTAATGTCATTCTATCAAAACAATTGGTCAGAGAAGTTACGGTGCATTAAATGCAAAACCTGCCAATATCATACATCACCCTAGAAAGACTCATCCACCATTTTTTTAACTCCCGCCTATTTTTTTGTTGGTCAAATCAAAATATTTCACATGGCAACTATCATTTAATTTAGATTATGGGATCAATATATTTTCCAGACCTCTTCATCTTTTTTATAAATATCGATATCCTAGTCAATTGTATCGATACTTAGCACTTATTTGCATTGATATTTCAAAAAACTATATCTTAAAAACTCAATAGCAACTCAAAAATATTAATATATTCCACCTATGTATCGATACTTTCGCACAAAATATATAAAAAGGAGTCATTTTTTTCTTTTGTTTTCATAAACCTAATAAATACTAAAGCACATTTCAAAGAAATCTTCTTCTGTTCTCTCTCTCACATTTTCCAAAAATCTTCTGAACTTTAAAACACCTCATCTGTGGCATCCAAAACAAAAGTTCTAAATTATCCAAAGGGAAAATGACCACGTACATCTGAACCAAAAATGGATCAACATCTTTCATAATGGCTCTAGAGATTTTAAAGTCAAGAACAGGAAGACATATTCTTTATAAACTTTGTGCAAAAAAAAGTCTCATCAGGTAGAGTGATTAACTTTGATTTTTTAGAAAATTTTCAATTTTCATATTTAGAACAGTTTAAAAGATTTGGATGGGTTAAAATACTGAATCTTAAAGGTAGTTACTACCCAAAATTTGTGAAGTTGTTTTATTCAAATATAAACAACACCAATCCCGTCAGTTAGAAGATTTGATCTAGACATAAATAAAGATGTTCTAGTGTAGGTATTAAAAGTTCTAGTAGGGACAAAATTATCTTGCCGGCCACTTTAGAACTTTAGAAGCCTGCTGCAGTATATTTAAAAACTTGAACCTACAAAATATGGATCTCAAGCCTATTCGATTGGGTATTAACAAGCGACTACTATATTTGATTATTAGCTATAAGATAAATGCTTGCTTTACTCATTTTTCAAAGATGATGATGTGAATGTATGGTGGTTATAGTGGATTATGAAAGGACGCTGTCTTAATTTACTTTCTTAGATATTACATGAGATAACTTGGATGATCTTATCTCGGACAGTGGCACTACACTATGGGTACGTAATTATTGAGATTTTACGATGTATGTGCCCTTATGTCCTAGAAAATGTCGATAGTATTCAGCCTTCTATCTCAGTTTTATTGGGAGAGACAACTCGCCGACACATATACTATACCAAAAATCAAGACGGTGCATAGATACTTTAAGAGCAGTATCATCAACCACACCAGACCATCACTTAGTCTACTGAGCCTTCTAAGATTCTCGAGCACCTGTAATAGAGAGAGGCTCTAATTCCTCAACATGCCATATTCACTGAGCCTATGCCGCCTTCTATCGCTGTTCTTACACTACCACCTCTACCTTTTACTACTAAGCAATTGGTGTCTAATCTTTATAAGCACCTGGATCACTTGGAATCTATGATGCGCACTCAATTTTAGGCCATTAACCGTCGATTAGACCGAGATCAAGAGGCAGTGATTCACCTTAGTCAATTTACACTTTAATTCAGAGAGAAGACTACCAATTCACTCTCTCAACTTTATCATGCCAGATAGGCTTTTGCTAGATTGCAACCTCTACCTCACTTTCGTCCACACTCACATCATCTTAGGCCTCCTTCATAGGGTTACAAATCACCATATGAACAGGGAGTAGGGCCTTTTTATCAGCATCTCTCTTCATCTCTTATCCATATATCAGATTCTAGCTCCTCTAGTTCCTCTGATGATAACCTTACTTCACCGAATAAGATATTTTATCAAGCTCTTCAAACTCATACCCGTCTTTATTGATTATTTTTAATTGTTTTAATTGTGTTAATTCTTCTGATTATAGCACATATTATGAGTTAATATACTTTTTTATACAAAAGGGAAACCACAATAATTGTTTATTTATCTTTATGATTATTTTTTTATGGTTGCTTGTTTCATATTTACTTGTACCTTTTTTAATTGCTGACAACAAAAGGGAGCACATATAACATATAAAGTACATACATAGGGAGAGCGCGCGTATGCATACATACACATACACACACACACACACACACACACACACACACACACACACACATATATGCAAAATGCTTTAATGTTTTGTCACTATCAAAAAAGAGAGAGATTAATAACTATGAGTTTTTGATGATGACAAAAATATAGTAGCTAAAGTAAAAATAATTACCTTGATGAAATATTTGTAAATAACTTGTAAATTAATTTATTTGCAGTGCTTAACAGATTATCTTTGTCATGAACAAAGGATATATATACTTGCAAATCTATCTGGTTGAGAAAGAATTATTTGTAACTTTAAAAAGGATCGATATCTGATGAGATTAAAGAAAAAGTATCAATACACTTGAGCAATGTATTGATATATCCTAGCAAAAGATCGAAGCAGCAAAGGCAAAAAGATCGATACTCAAAACAAGAAACAATAAAGTATCTATACATTCAACTAAAGTATTGATATAATTGATCAAAAAAGATTATAGGATCAATATAGTAAAGCCAAAAAGATTGATACTCAGCATAGATGCAACAATGTATCGATACCCAAAATTAATGTATCGATACATTTGGTCAAAGACCATTCAGTAAAATCAAAGATTAATACTAAGGATATATACTGTAAAACTATGAAGAATATATCGATACACATTAATAAAATTAAAGAATCTGTAATTCAAAGTCAAAGTCAAGGCTCATCAAAAGTCAAAGACACAGTAGATCAAGATAAAGAATAATTCAAAGCAAACGTATCGATATCGTAGTTAAAGTATCAACACATTTTGTTGGGCTCAAGAAAAATATAAACTATTGACAAGCACACGATATCAATACAAGCTGAAGACTATATTGATATGATGAGTTTAGGAAGATCAAGATATCGATACCCTACACAAATGTATCGATACATCCTAAAATCAAAAATCAGAAAGTATGTATCATAACTTTATATTAATATAAAAGAATGCATATCAATACCAATATACTAGATGAAGCTCAAGTATCGATATATTGGTAATATGTATCGATACATCCTAAAGAAGAAAATTTTTTTAGAATCAAGCAGAAGAGGTAACACCTAAAAGTATCGATACACTACTAACTTGATATCAATATATTCTAGAAAATCATCTCCAATGGTAACATCTACAAGCATTCAAGATAGCATTAAATAAAGTAGCAAAATGCCATTGAGAAGACGGAGAAGATCATTTAAAATCTTGGTTTTCTTGTAAAAGAAAAAAAAGAAAATGAAAGCAAAAATGAAAGATCGAAGATCTAATTAATTCTCTGAAAAATTGTCAAGAGCTTACATAGTTTAAAAAATATTCTCTTAGAGTAGATAGTCTATATTTTTTAAGTATAAAAATTTTAGTGAGAGAAAATAGCAAAATATAGAGCTTATTGTCTATTTTATCTTTTGAGACAAATTCTCATTTAATTCATACAAAGTTTGTAAGGTTTTTCTTCACCATAAAGGAAGGAGAATTTGAGAGGTTTTCCTTTACTGAAAAGAAGGAGAGAGTGTAAGGTTGTTCTTTACCATTAAAGAAAGAGTTGTATAATTTGGATTTTCTTTGACCCGTGAAAACAAGTGTTAAGTGATCCTCAGTGTAAATTTATCGAGAGAGTATAAATCGTTGTGTGATTTTCTCTTCCACCTCTAAAATCTGTCATTACTAACATCAAAATTACCAGAAAGTAGTTGATGTTCAAATTTTTTTTTAAATAGCTAGAAAACACCCAATTCACCCTCCTCTTGGGTGTAGCCTTTTGGGATAACAAGTGGTATTAGAACCTAACTCCTATCTAAAGTAAAGATTAATTATCTTTGGAAGAGTAGATTAAAAATGGCATCTAGCAGTGTTCTAGCTCAAATGATTAAAAGATAGTTAACTCACATACCACTTTTCTTTGATGGCAGTGATTATGTTTAATGGAAGAAAAAGATGTAGATCTATCTAAGTACACTGAACTTCGACATAGTTACCATTATAGAAGATGGATATAAGCTTCGAGTAATAGTAGATGAAACAACCAGAGAAGTGAAGCTTAAGCCAAAATGCGAATAGACAACTGAAGAAAAGGCTATATTCCAAACAAATAGCAGAGCAATGAATGTACTTTATTATGCTCTAGATAAAATTGAGTATAACAGAATATCTGGATGTGACACAGCTAAAGCTATATAGGACATGCTTGAAATAACACATGAAGGAACCAACAGAGTAAAGAATTTTAAGATTAGCATGCTTGTTCATGACTATGAGTTGTTCAAGATGAAGCCACATAAAAGTATCAAGAAAATGTATACCCATTTTACTGATATAGTAAATGGATTGAAAGCACTCGACAAAGTCTACTTAAATGCTAATATAGTCACTAAGATACTGAGAAGCATGCCTAGATCATAGGAAGCCAAAGTAATTGTCATAAGAGAAGTCAAAGATCTTAGAACACTACCACTGAAAGAACTTCTTGGATTCCTTATAACCTATAAATTAAAAAACAAGAAAAGTGAAGACGAGGATTGTGATAAAAGGGAAAAGGTCAATTGCCTTAAAAGGAACACAATAAAAAGATGAAGAAATAATTGATAAAAACTCTAGTGAGGATGAAAAGGTGAAGCTAATGGCTAGAAGGTTTAGAAAATTTCTCAGCAGAGACAAGTCAAAAGGAAGAAATTGAAAAAGAAGAGATAATCTCAAAGTTGAAAAATTTAAGAAGAATAAAGAGACAGAAAATAAAGTCATTTATTATGAATGCAAAAGACCGGGGCACATAAGACCTAAGTGTCCTTTCAAGAAAGACAAAAAGGAAAGAAGAAGAAGAAAGCCATAAAGGTCACTTAGGACGACTCTTTAAGGGAAGACGACAGCCATTCGTTAGAAGAAAAAAAGGCAAACTTGTGTCTTATAAGAAAATAAAACATAAAGGTGACTTTATCATCTTATAACTCATATTATACAAATTTTAGTTATGAAAATGATGACCTTATTAATGATGAACTAATGATTTGATATAAAGAACTCAAAAATGACTTTGAAAAATTGTGTGTTAAGTATAAATCATATAAAAAGAAATATTCCGTGTTAGAACTTGAAAATGAGAGCTTAAAGAAAACTATTAGAATGAATGAAAATAATTCTCTTTGTAAATGTGTTAAGATAATTGACAAGCTAAAGGCTAAAAATGATGAATTATAAAATAAAGTTATTAATCAAAAAGAAATTCTTAGAAAATTCACTCAAGGAACTGAATCTCTAGATAAGTTATTAGGCGGTCAATGTATGATATTTGATAAGGCTAAGATTAGCTATAAGAAAGGGATAAAATAAAAGGCACTTTCAACTTATTTTGCAAAATCTTCTTAATAAACGAGTCCTTTTGTTACTTGTCAATTTTATAATAAAATGGGACACTTTAGCAGCACCTGTACTTTTAAAAAAAGCCTTAAAATAGTTTTATATTTATCTGGATTCCCTAATGAACAAAATTAAAAAAATAAATGCTTGCCAAAATACACCTAACTCTAAGGCCAAGAGCTAACAGATATGGACTCAAAGTAAAATGGGCACCAAAATAAACTATTTGTGCTCTACAGTAAATGATTCATGGAATCAAAGTCAAGCACAATAAAAAATAATTTTTGGATAG
>JAWDEX010204550.1:0-11254 GCA_035221805.1 Trichilia hirta
ATCAAATAAGAAGAAATTTATATAAGCTGAAAATCTTAATTCTTAAAATTCATAATATAAAATTTTTTACTTCAATTACTAAATCAAAACTATGAATGAAATTTTATTTTTAAAATCAAAATAAAATATAACAATATTACCATAAGAAAGTAATTTTTCTTATATATTCGTAGTTAGTTATTGTAGGTTTTGGTTTAGTTTGGTTTATTAAGCTCACTTAAAAAGAGTTTGTAATGGTACTAAATTGTAGTGTCAAATTATATTTATATTATTTGTTTAATATATTAAAATGAACTTTTAGACAATGAATAGTCAACTCAATTTGATTGATGGATCAAATAGATGCTGGTTAAATAAAACATATTATTCAAACCAATTAACCCTAAAATTGAATGTGGATTGCATTTAATGGAATTAGGTTGTATTGATATTTGTTGTATGCTCTATTTTTGTTTTTGTTACATTTTCTAACTTATGGGATAATTTTGAAAACTTTAAAAGAGCATTAAAATAATATTAAAGATTATAAAATAAAACCATAAAATTTTAGAAAGATCCCCATAACAAGTACTTGTTGAAGTTTGAGGTTGCTTTTAAGTGAAGTTGATTTGATTAAATATTGAATTCAAAGTTTAAAGACACAAGAAGAGATCCACACTTAGACTATTAGCTATAATAATGTAATGTAAAGAATAGTGTTTCCTCTAAGTCTAACTCTAAGGGTTTAATTGGTTGAAACCAATTAGATATCACCATATTCATCTCCTCTATGATGAGTGTAATTAGTATGTTTCTTAAAGGAAAAGGATGAATGTAATTAGTATTTTAGAATGATTCAAAGGCAAGTTTATATGATATTTGACTTGTATTTTAAAATTTTAAATGATGTTTGGATTTTAAATAATGGGAGAATTTCATTGAGACCCATTGAAATGAAAATGATTAAAATATTACCTAAAATTTCCTTACAATGAGTAATTGCTAACCAAAAATCCACTAAAGATAGAGCCTCCAAAGAGAGTTTGTAGATGGTAGCAATAATTGAAAGAAGAGATAGATAAAAATAAAGAGTGATTTAAGTAAAAGGACTCTTACAAAGACTTTGTGATTATCAATTTTAAAATTTATGTATATTTAAATCTTTTATGACATTTATGCTTTTAACCATGTAAGAAGACGACTTGTAGCAAAATATTTTACAAAATAGTAACTTGCTCATAAGATATTTGTAAGATAGAAACTTGTACGCAGTGCGTTTTGCTAGATATAAACTTTCGCCCAATCTCATACAACCCAAGTTTGCAAGACAATATTCTATAATGCAAAATTATATCACTTGAATAATTGAAGGGTAAGTTTATTTATTTCAATCTATTTAAGGTCTAAACAAATGTGCTTTTGATCAGAAGAGTCAAGACTCATGACAAAGCCAAAAATGTGTAGTCCCAATCCAATTTCTTTATAAATGAAGGGTTAAGTAAAAGATAGTAAATTATGTATGATAAAAAGAAGTAATATTTTTGTTTTCAAAAATATAAACTTGTTGTAAGTTGTTGAATTAAACGTCATTTGCAATTAATAACGTATTAAATATTTATAAGCTATAATTTATATTTTTAGAAATTAAGACTCTTATTTCTACTAAATATAGAGCCTATTGCACTTATAAAAACAATAAAGAATCAAAGCATTTACCACACTTTGAATAGTCATTGTCCGGTTAAATATCCTTTAAAGCTCTTCATATTTTATATTTATTTTTTAGGCTAATAGTTACAATACATTATCAACATGATTTGGATATGTGATATATTTATTGCTCTTATAATCTTAAATAATTTTATATACCTGTTGTTATTATTGTCTTTCCGCTGTTATTAAAATAAATCTTTCACATCAGAAGATAAATATAATATAATAATATCAATATTAATATTTATATAACATTTTTTGATAACTTGTTTCTTTATTATTTCCTTTTTACATTATTTCAATACTATTGAATATTATGACAAACTGAAGCTAGCAAAAACTAAAAGGATTTTTAAAAAATAATTCTTAATCAAAACTTGAAGTTCTGTAAATTTCAACATAAAGTTTATATTAACAAAGAGATTAATCAAATTTGAAGTTCTATATAGACCTAAAGTTTCAAATATACATATATTCGTATATATTTATATTTTTGTTATATTTTGTTTTGTATCTACTTTGATATAATTAATTAGAACATGAAGTTTTTCAATAGCAATTATAGATTTGAATCAAAACTTCCATTTTAATTTAATTTTAATTCAATGTTCTTATATTGCATTCATATTATTTCATGCATTTTATTATTACGATACTTATTTCTTTTTGTTAATAAATATGCACAATATCTCTCAATTTGTAAGCTAAAAACTATAACCTCTTTTAAAAAAATAACCAGGATAAATTTTGACTAGGATAAATTTGAGAAAACTTTGGTATAACAATGCCAAGGGCCTAAGATATTATTCATGAAAATTTTGATATTTTTCATTTTTTATGAGTATATATTTTCAATATTGTTTCGTGGTTTATAGATGCCAAATAAACATTTTATGCCATTAAAGCAATCAGCCTTTTAAGTATAGATTAAAGCTATAATTTCCTTTATGGGCATGTATAATATGTATGATCATGAAAGGAATATATTCCTTGTTGGGCAAAGATATGAAATTCTGTTTATTATTACAAGATCATAAAGTCGTTACTGATTATTACTCAAATTCATTGATGTGAAGACGATTCAGATTTTTATAGGTTATATAGGACTTTTGATCTATTGGAGTATATAAGGCGTTCGAATAAATGTCTAGAAAAAGAGGAAGTCAAAAGGGTCAAAGAATTCGGTAGAACGAATTTGAATTTCAATTGATCGAATATGGTGACAAAACAAACCTGAGAGGTTTGAATTTTTGGTTGAAGACTCAGTCGATGATTCCTTCAATTGACTTGGAAAAAACTGAAGTCTTGGTCTATCAAATAGCCTAGCTGGCCAACCAACCTAGTTGCATTTCCTTAATACAATAGAATTTTTGACCTATTTCAAAACCTATATAAGTGTTATGTTTTCTAGGTTAAGGAAGGTTGCAAGAGAGATTTTTTAGAGACATAATAAAGTCATTAGAAAGATTAGTGACATGATAGAGAGCATAGAGAAAGCGAAAGAATGCTCATCTTGTGAGGAGTGTTCTTGTACTTGTGAATTCTTGAAATCTTCAATAATAAATTTTTCTTCGATAATTTTGCTATTTGCTTTCTGGATTGCTTCTTAGTTGTGCTTTGTGCTTAGTTCTTTCTTTTACTATTTTGGGTTAGAAAGTTTTTTGGATCAATAAGTGTTTGAAGGACTTATAGATTTATAGTTTGTTTCAATAAATGATATCAGAGTCAGGTTAAAAAGACCAATTGAAGAAAAATGAATGAAGAATACCAAGGTCTCCATTGAGAAAGTTTTGAGGAATTTAGATTTCAATCTGTGGAAATTAAAGATGCAAGTTTTACACATGATAGCCTAGATATGGCATTTAAAGAAGAGAAGGCTGACATAATTGAAGACAAAAAAATCTAAAGGAAAGAAAGAAGCGCGTTGATTCTATCCTTGTCCAACAAGGTCCTAAGGGAAGTTTCAAAGGAAACAATAGAAAAAAGTATTTAGAAGAAGCTCGAAGATAGATACATGATAAAGTCTATCACAAAAAGACTCAATTTGAAGAAAAAGATTGCCTTCTACTTGAAAGAAGGAGGATCAATGGACAAGCATCTTGATAAGTTTGATTAGCTAATGCTAGACATGGAAATGTTATATGTAAGGGTAAAAGATGAAGATCATGCTCTTTTAGTACTAATATCATTGTTTCTATAATATTAACACTTTATAGATATCTTATCATATGGTAGAACTTCATTGTTTATGAATAATATCAAAAACGTGCTAAGTTATAAGGAGTTGAATAGGAAGAACAAATTGAAAAAAATAAAAAAATAAAAAAAATAAAAAAAATAAAAAAAATAAAAATAAAAATTTAGTGGAAGGGTAAATGTAAACGATGACTAAGGAATACAAAGAAAAGAAGCAGTATAGGTCAAAGTCTAATGGAAAGAATTTAAAGTGCTTTGATTGCTATAAAGAATGACACTTTAGAAAGAATTTCCCTAAAAGAAAGACTTTGAAATTAAGCAAAGAACAAAGAAAGATACTTGAGAGACTGACTATTAATAAAGAAGCAAACTTTTAAGTAGTTTTTTTATTATTGGCTTTGAGAAAAAGTATCCAAAGAATGGATTATAGATTCGAGCTACACATTTCACATATATCCTAGTAAAGTTCTATTTTCACCCCTGATAGAAGAGTAACTTGGGAAAGTCTTGTTAAGAAATAAATGACTAATGAGGTGAAGGAAATAGGCACAGTGAAGATAAAGATGAGTGTTAGGTCTTACGTTAAGTTACAGTAAGTGAGATATATATCAAGGCTTAAAAGAGGATACTAGAAGCATTAGGGTATACCTTTAATACTAAAGTTAGGATGCTAAAGGTAATCAAAGGATCTCTAGTCTTAATAAAGGCCAAGAGGAGACATAGCCTATAAGTCTGTTAGGAGATATGGTGACATAGAGCATAAATATGGTATCTAAGAAGATGAATGACAAGCTAATTCTTTGCATTAGAGATTAAGACATTTGGGTTAGAAAGAACTTATTAAGTTGAAGAAATAAGGGCTACTTAGAGAGGAAATAGGAATTTAGAGAAGTTTTATAAATGTTATGTTTACAAAAAAAACATCGCAATAGCAAATTTGAGGCTTAAAAGATGTAACTGAGCAAGACATTAGAGTATATACAAATGTTTAGGCCCAATGCAAGTCCTATCTTTAGGTAGAGTTAAGTATTTCCTATCTATAGTCAACAATTGCTAGAGGAAGATGTGAACTCATATCTTGAAGAGTAAAATCCTAGTGTTCTTAAGATTTAAAGAATGGAAGAATTTTGTAAAGAACCAAAAGAACACTGATGAGTACTTAAAAGTGTACATTTATCAGGAGTTAAATTCATCATTTTACACTTTATAGCATAATTAACTCTCTCAATTAAGCATATTTTTAGCCTTGTATTTAAAATTTACTTTGTTTGTAATCACTTTTAATTTTTTTCACCTAAGAGCGATAAAATAAGCATAACTTTTTAACTAAGATGAATTTTAAGGTGATTTAAGTTTTTATAGAATGAAGACTTATTGGGTTATAAAGGTTTATTTTACAATAACTATCAAATTCAAACGTTCAGAGGTCTAAAAATGGTCTAAACTCAGACCCATATACATTGCCAGTCTAGTTTGACTTTTTTCATTTTTCAGGCTATAACTTGGACTACACAACTTGAATTGGCCAGATTCAAGTCTTTTTAGAAAGATAAGATAAAATTTAACAACTTTTCTTTAGACATAGTAGATGAACTCTATCACATTAAGTACTTAATTACGTGTTAGTGTTAGATTGTGAATAGAGTCAAAATTTTGAACCGTTCCATTAATTAATTTGGCCGTTGGTTATTCCTTTGATATCACCTTTATCCCTTGGCTCTTAGTATATCTCTAGAGCTCTCTTTTATGCCTATAAGTGGAAACCTTACTCATTATTCATTACACATTCAAGAAATATTTAAGAGATAGTGAAAAAATTACTTTATAATTATGTTTTAATTATCTCTCATTTTTGTGTATTTTTAATCTCTTAGCTAAGGCTAGGAATTTAACATTAATAGATGCAGTGCATTTTCTTAATCTTCCTCTTGTATTTTAATATTTATTCTTTTATTTAATTAAAAAAATTATTTTTGAAATATTTCTTAATTTGTTTTAATTTTTGATTCTTTGTCGATTTTTAGCACAAAGAATGCTTGGCATTTAATGCTTTGATTCTTTGTAGACAATTAGCACAAAGAATATTTTGAAATATATTTACAAATCAAAATTACTTTATCTTAAATATTTTTCAATTAATTTAAAAAATAAATTTTTATTCAAACTTTTTTGTTTTATAGAAAAAATATTTTTATGAATTAAAAATAATTTTCATCTTTTGAGCGAAATAACTCTTTAATTAATCTAAATTAAGTTATAACAAGGATCAAGATTTATTTACTACATTTCAAAGATATTAATTTTTAAAGCCTTAGTATTTTAATTTGTATTTCAATCTTTATTTAGTAATTTTTCTTTAAAATTAGCCCATCACTAAATTTCTTCTGTTTTTGGACCATTGAATTTACTTTTAAACCATTGAACTTCTTTTTGGACCATTGAACTTGATTTTGGACCATTGAATAAAACTATTACATCTTGAAATAAATACTCCCTGTGGATACAAGACTTGGACTATTGAACTATACTATAATGAGACTACTACACTTGGGTATATATATTTAAGATGTAGACACTTTGATAGTAGAGATAAGCAAAAATCTAACATGGATTGACCCTTTAAGTCATATATCCAAAATGGGAAACTATTGAATAATATGAAAGAAGTTTGAAAAATGAAGAATAGAATAGCAAAATATATAGTAATAGATGGAGTTCTGTACAAGCACAATTTTGGCCAATCATATCTAAAATGCCTCAGACCTAACGAACCAATTTGGTACTTGAATAAATACATTGAGTCATATATAGTGATCAAAATAAAAGGCGAGCACTAGCCTATAAGGTCTTAAGGTAAGGATACTATTGATTAACTTTTCTATAAGACATCACTCATTTTGTTAAGAAATGCCAAGATTGTCAAATTTACGAGGATATCATAAGCTAACCACCTAAGAAACTCACTCCACTCAAAAGCCTATAGTTATTTGCATAGTGAGAATTAGATCTGATAGGTCTACTTCTACTACCTAAGCACAAATAAAATATCATAGTGGCTATCGATTACTTTATAAAATAGGTGAAAGCAAAGCTTTTAGCAACCATCTCCAAGAAAAAAGTTATTGCATTCGTAAAAAATAATGAATCTATTAGTTCGAGATTATAAAGATTATAATAACCAATAGTAAAAGGCAATTTGACAATAAGAACTTTAAGAATCTTTATTTAGAATTAAATACTTGAGATTTGCATCTCCTACATGTCTACGGGCTAATAGGTTGGTAGAAATTGCAAATAAGACAGTTAAAAAGCTATAAAGAAAGCTTAATGATCCATAAAGGGGCATGGGTTGATGAGTTGCTGCAAGTGTTATGTGCATATAGGATAACTTCAAGAATAGCTATTACAGAGACTCTTTTTAACTTAGTATTTAGACTTGAAGTGGTAGTACCCATGAAAAATCGCATAATGAATTACCAAATAATGTATTTTGATGAAAATGACAATGAGAAAATCATGAGCTTAAAGCTAGATTTGTTAGTGGAAAAGAGGGACCAAATCTAGATAAAAATGACAACATACCAATAAAAAACTGTTTATTACTATAACAAAAAAATGTGAGACCCTAGGCCTTTTGATTGGTGATCTAGTTCTTAAATAGGTTAAACACAATAAAAGATGCTAGAAAAAGGGACACTTAGAGCAAATCAAAAAGGTCCATATAAAGTTAATAGAGTTTAAAGGCCTAATGTCTATAAGCTTTAACATCTTGATGAGAAAAAGGTCAAGAAGCTACGAAACTCTAAAATGCTAAAAACGTATAATCTTTAAGGTCAACATTTTTTTCATAAGTTGATTTACAATTGGAATAATATTTAGATTATGCATGACTATTTTCTCTCCTCTTAAAACTCATATAAAGGCTAAGATAATTTAATGGGCTAGAAAGGTATATGTATGTTTTAAATAAAATACAAATTGGGATATCTGACATTAAGACTATAATCCCTTATAAAACCTCGACCCCCAACAAGGTAAAATTATCAAGAATTCTGAAGGAAAGTTGAAATAAAATTTAATCTAAATACATTAACTCTAATTTATAAAGTGGCCATAAATTGCTTTCTAAGACAAACCCAACTATTTTTTAAAAACGTTCGTTAAATCCATGCCAGCATATTATTAATGTGATTACATTTAGCAAGATGTTCAGGTTATACTTACTTTAGGTGGAATAGAATTGCTATTATTAAACAAGAATGAGAAAGAGTACAAGTACAAATATAAAAACTTCATGATTATAACACTTAGAAAAATTCTATTCTTTTATTGATGAAAATAAAAAGGATTACAATTACAAAATAGCTTACGCCAACTTATCTAGGTAGGAGAAAAGGATCCCTATTCTGTTCAGAACAACCCACATCAAATGTCTTTCTTGTAGTGGCAGTCACCTTATTCCCATTTTGGCTTTCCTTTTTGGCCCCAGTTTGTTTAGTTTCTTAGCCGTCATTGGGGGTTGCTTCATTGGTGGTAGAAGGGGTGATAATGTTTAATGCTGTAGTAGGAGTTTCAACTTGATTCCTTGAAAAAACATTGAAAGAAGTCTAAGAAAAGACTAGGGCCTCCACTTTAAGACCCTCGGGCTGGCCGAAAGAATGCATAGTTGGAGGATAAATGTCGAGCTTAATGAAAAGAAATCCCAAGTATTAGTCAGGATATGCTTTTCAAAATTATTGCAAATATTATTTAGTCTAAACCTTACCCTTTCCTACTACTGCTCATCGGCCTTTTATTTAGTAGCTTAAATTGCCCCTTAAACTTTTGTTCTTTGGCATTAACCCTTTTTAGGTCCTATTGAAGGGCCTTAAGATCCTCTCCAGCCTTATTTATTTATTTTTATTGATCCTAAATGGTGTGCTCCTATTAATTAAGCATCTTTATAGAAAAGTTGCACATTTTCTTCCATTCAGCAACATTGTCTCTGAGATATAAGATTTGATCATTAGCATTAGAGGCTATTGACTCAAAAATAATGATTCACTCCTTCAATTTTTTTTCTTCTAGGTTTATTTATCTAGGTGTTTATCCTACCTGGTCTTTAGTGCCTTATTTTCCTTCTTTAGCCTTTCTACTTTAACTACCTGAGTGGCAATAATATTTTTGTGCTTCTTAGCTATTTCTTGCTATATCATAAGCAAATGAGAGAGTTGCCTAAAAGAAAATAAAAAGAGTTGAGTCACAAAGAGTAAATTAATAGTGAATAAGGTTATGAAGAACTTACTTGGAGAGACATATTATGGGCTAAATCCACCATTGCATTAAGAGTTATAAACTCCATCTCCTGACCCAACTTTTTATCGATCATTAACAAGAAGCATTAATGGTTGAGAGGAGGCAATTCAAATACTTTTACTTGTCCTACTTAATATTGGACAAGCTAATCTTGAGGCCAGGAATAATGGTTAGAGTAATTAGGTACTAGCTTGATTGAGTACTGGACACAATAAGAGCATCCGTTGTTATGTCAGAAGGGGAAGTCTAGGTAACAACAATGAAAGAACTGAGCAACTTTTCCATTTGAGCATTCCTCATTCTTTGCCTTTTAGCTCTATCAAGGCCATCTTTATCATCATTGTTATCATCATTACTATACACTTAGATCTAGGGAATTATAAGGTCCTTCCTCTTATTATGTTAGTTGGGGTCGCGATAGTGAGGTGAGGTAGGTGGGGCTAGTACAAACTTAAACTCCCAATCTTAGGCTTAATCTTTGTCATGATAGCCCTTAGGAAAGGGGAAGCATATTTAGCCCTAACAATAGTTTCCTTGGCTTCTTGAACTAGGGTGATTTTGTTAAAAAGCTTCACGTTCTTTTGAGCTTAACTTGCCATTCTTACATAGGTGATAAAAGGCTTGAGCCCACAAAAGAAGAGTATGATAATAACCTTTTTTTGGTTATTTTCTTTTTGTTCGAGGGCTCCCATCCACCCTAAAAGTCCTTTATACAAGCTAGGTCAAGTGGTCTATCCATTTAAAACACTTAAAACATTCGGGATATACCCTTGTAGACTTTGTCCTAGTTCTTGCCTACAAAGAACCATTTGTTGTTTTTTAGTTTTTGTTACTAAAATGGTTCTTTTCAATTGGGTTAGAGGTTTCTAGTTAGGTTTACAAATAATACGACGTAATATTCTTGAAAGGGATTTGCTTTAGTGTATAGATGTATGCTACCTCACCTAGGGCTCAGCCTTAAAGTTCTTCTCTCAAAATACATAAAATTAAGTCTTGCATGAATGGATCTAGGTATTGAGCTAATATGGATATACTTTAAAATTTTTATGAAATCATACCTTACCTTCAAGCTCTTTTGTCTCTAGTTCAACTTTTTAAAGTCTTGGAGAATCAAATTAGGATCTCCTCTAAAGAGTGATGCCTTTATTTTTCCTTTTTTCTCTTTAGCTTTACTTTAATTCAATCAAATTAGATTTTTTAAATCTTAGAATTTAATTTCAAGTCATGAAATTAATCACACACAAGCCTAGATCACATCCAAAAGTACCCTATTGCACTTTTAGTTGATCAAAATAATCAAAATTTGATCACTTTTAGTCTTAGAAAAGATGGCGGCAGCAAAAAAAGGAGAATATGCTTTCTTCTTTTTCTTTTTCTTTTTCTTCTCTTTTTTATCATGAAAAATAAACAATAATTTACATTATATATTTTCCAATTTAATTAACAATTAATTAAATAAATTATATAAAAAATATTGTTTCCAAATGTTTGATCAAATTCATACACATATCATGCATATTTGTTTTACATTTATTACAAAAGTAGAAAGCCAAGATTATGGCACTAGTTAACATTTCATTTGCTAGAATAAAATATTTGACTATAATCACTTATACCATATATAAACTTAAGTTAACTAATGAAATAACCCTAACTTAATATATCTAAGTATTACATAATTCAAGTAGAAAAAATTTTAGGCAATTAATGGAAAGATTCAATAAGTTCAATGTAAAGTTGGTAGTAAATTATATTACTAAATTGATCTTATTAATTTCTTTTATTTAATTAATCTTCAACAAGATTAATTAAATATATTTACAAATTAAAATTAACACCTAACTATATACGACCTTTAAATTACAATAAAGTGTAAAGCTTCAAATAATAAACCCTTTTGTTATTAGTTACCATATAATTCAATTCTTTTGTCATATAATAATTCGATTGAATCAAGGATATGTTATTATTATCAAACCTTTTTAGATTCGATACTATGTATAATAAATAATAGATAACAATTTTATTGTGTACAATTATTTAGTGCACACTTCTTAATCATATACAAAAT
>JAWDEX010204569.1:0-11252 GCA_035221805.1 Trichilia hirta
TATAATCGATAGTTTAAGTGTTGTATCTACAGAGAGTATTTTTTATAAGATTCAATGATTTTATTCAATAGTCTAATGGCAAATTCAGTAGTTCAAAAGTAAAGAAAATTTAATTTAGTAATTAATTTTAAGGCTAAGTTAATAAGTGAAGATTAAAATACAAATTTAGAACAAGAAGGCTTTAAAAATTAACATCTTTTGATTGTGGTAAATAATCTTGATTATTTTTATGACTCAATTGAGATTAACTAAAGTGTTATCTCAATTAAAAAATAAAATTATTTTAGCTCATAAAAATATCTTTTTTATAAAATAGAAAAGTTTGAATAAAAATTTATCTTTTAAATTAATTGATAAAATATTTAGAAAAAATATTTGTGATATGCAAATTATTTAAAGTATTCTTTGTAGCAAATATTTACAATGAATTAAGGAATATATTTCTAACTATTTAATGTGTCAAATGTCTACAAAGAATTAAAGATTTTAAACATTCTAAAATATATTTAAAAAATAAAAATTTTAATTAAATAAAAGGACTAAAAATTAAAGAACAAAAACAAAGATTAAAAAATTATACCACTAATCCATTTCTTAGCCTTAGTTAAGAGATTAGAAATACATAAAAATGGGAGTGAATGAAAATATGATTACAAAGTAGTTTCTTGAGTGTGTAATGAGCAATGAATAAAGTCTCTTTTTATATGCACTAAGAAGAGATAATAGGAGCTATCAATGTTAATAATTTAGCCATCAATGCTGATAATTTTAGCTCAATCATTCTTTGAATTTAGAAAATCATTTGCACTCTAATTTTGATAGAATTTGGCATTTATAATTAAATAAAAGTTGTTTCTCTTTGACTATTTTTCAATAAAGACTTAGATTAGGTTAAAATGATATATTTAGCCTAAGTTATAGCCTAAACAATGAAGAAAGTTAGGCTCTACTACAAATACAGATAGTCTCTGTTCGAGTTATTTTTGGACCTTTAAATGTTCGAATTTAATGATTGCTATGAATTAATATTTTTATTCCAATAAATTTACTTTTGACAAAATCTTGAATTATTTTAAAATCTCTCTTGATTGAAAAATTATGCATTAAAATATAAATTAAATAATAATTATAAACAAAGTAAATTTTAAACATAAAGCTAAAATATACTTAAATTGAGAGGATTAATTATATTATAAAGTGTAAAATGATGAATTTGACTCTTAATAAATATATACTTTTAAATACTCATCACCCAAATTTCCTTCTTCTGTACATATGCCTTGGTCTATATATGGCCTCGATGTATCTCATTAATTTGTAACATATTGCATCTTTATTATTGCAATGGTTTTATTTTGGCATATTGGTCTTTGCATTTAGTGCCTTTTTCTCTTCGGCAGTAGTTTTGTTAAGCTTGGTTTTTCTTAGACAATTCTTGCCCTATGAGATCCATCATAAATAAAATGACTTAGATTTTTTGATTTGCATTTATAACTTGGCTTAGCTAATTTCTCCTTATTTTTCTAGCCTTCACTATTAAATGTGCTAGCCTTCTTCTTTTTCTTGTCCTTGTTGGCCTTCTTATGCAAGGATTATACCCTAGACTTGAAATCAATTAGCCTATCAATTGATCAATTAGCCTATCAATTGTTGCAGTTGCTCCGGTCAAGTCCTTTATACCTTATCAACTTAATTCAATTTGCGCCCAATTTTGCAAGCCCGGTATGAAATTAAAGAGCTTTTCCTCCTCTGACATGTTATATATATCCAGCATTATTGAACTTAACTCCTCGTATAATCTCGCACGATACCTGTGCTTAAACTTCTTTAATCTTTTTTTAGCAATTGCTAGGTAGGAATTGGGCTTTCAATTCCTTCTTTAGTGTTTTCTATACCTTGATGTGTGATTTTTGCACCTCTACATCCTTGACCAACTTCTTATGTCACCATAACTAAGTATTGCCTATTAGATAAATGCTAGAAAGGGTAGATATTATTAGTTTAGATTGATTTGAATCCAAATTTTAAATTGATTCGATTATATTGATTTGTGTTTAAATCAAAATGATATTATATAACAAATCAATATAACCTAAATCAATCTGATAGGCTTAGATTCTCAATTTGGGCCTTGGGTTTAAATTTGAAAATGTAACTTTAAAAATTTAAAACTATATATAATAATTGTGCCATAATATTATTAGACTCACTCTAAATTTTATTTTATTTACTATTAAATAGATGTAAACTAAAAAATAATTTTAAATTAATTTTTTAACTTAAAATTAAAATATTAAAATAATATATTTTTCCATTCCTAATAAATTTAATATTTTTAAAGTTATTGGATTGGTTTAATTTTATCAGTTTGAATTTTGTCCAATCTAAAAGCCAAAAAGATATTATCGATTTCTAAAATATCAAACCAAAATCAATCCAAAGACTTTTAGAACTGATTCAAACTAATCCAATTATTGGTTTAGATCAAATCAGATTAGATCCACCCACCCTTATATGCTAGTTATGTCCACTTGCTCAGATTAGAGAATATGAAATGGTTGGAACTATTACTCTATATTCCACAAGAGATGGTTGAAAGTATTGCTACCATCTTGATCTCTAGATCTTTCACTTGTTCCTACAAAGCATTATTTGTAGCTACGAGGTCTTCACCTGTGATTCCCATCTATTCTTGGCATTCTCATTCGAGATTATTATGAAGTTCCTTTAGCTTTACCATCTCGCCCTTTCCTGTTCCTGTGGCTTTACCATCTCGCCCTTTGATGTCACCATCTCGTATGTTATGATGTCTATATAGCTTACCAACAATGGTGCTTGAGGTCCAACACCTCCTATTGCATACTCTCACCATGGTGTGTGTATGAAGTATTGTTTGATATGGTCAACAAGATCTAGTACAAATCTCCCTCGAATCTTTGCCCTTTGTCACCACCTGGTGATCATGTAGTGTACCAGTCTAACTGCAATGAGATTTTAATACTAATTGTCACTGGGCCTTTTGTTTAGAGTAGCTAATCCTGTAATGCTTTAAGTCTCCACTCGACTAGCACCCTCAGGTTTTTTGCTTGGCAATAACCTGTACAAATTCAAGCCAACACAAGCACAATATTACAAAGCCAACCACAAAACAATAATGTACAAAGGCTTTGACCTTTAATCTTTTATTAATCTCAATAAAAGGAATACAACGTCTCACCGCTCTTTGGTGAATACTCTTGTAGCTTAAAAGCCTATAAATGTTTCTCATACTCGTACTTTCTCTCTATGGTGAATACTCTGGTAGCTTAAAAGCCTATAAATGTTTCTCATACTCGTACTTTCTTTCTATGGAATAAAAACTCTATATGCCTGGGGCTTGTTTCAATGTCTCCTTTTATAATGAAACTAACAATCTTAGTTTTTTAAGGTCATTTACAACCTTCTCTTAATCGGACTAGGATTTCTGGCACATTGCAAAGACTATCATGCCATGCTGTCGTAACACTGCTTTCCTATCGCTTGTAGGACTCGGATTCCTCGGTTGCGTGTTTCACTTACACTTGGCTTGGATAGGAGGAGTTCTACCAAAACTATGCTTACAATTAGTTCGCTCATGCTCAAACTCTGACTTCTCGTTGAGTATGTCACTTTACTTCAAACTAGCAATTTTATCAAGAGGTTAACTTATGTCTAAAATAGTGACGAGTGTTAGGTTGTGTATGACTTATTCATATGTTCAGCTCCTTTCGTACCTATCACTCTCCTGTAGCTATTTTCCTAGTACTTCTTAATCTCCAATGGATAATTTCAACCTCCATTTGTTTGATACATTTTGTCTCTTTCTCAGTGTTGTGCGTGACCCTTCTTTCATGTGCTGCACAAGCGGCACAGGTTTGTTGTCAATTGGTGCCTTGCTGTACGCCCACTTTGCCTCTTCTGTGCACGTCCACCATGTGCTACTCTAATACCACATGCTATTTGGGTGGGACCAAGGTAGCATCCTAACCACAGGTGGGCATCTATATTCTAAGATTGTGGCAAGTGGCCACCACGTCTATAGTTACAACGTGCAAATCTATTTTTAACTCTATTTATTCTAGAATTGAACAATAACAAACATTAACAAAAATAATCTATTTAAGCTATTATAAACTATCTGATCCAACCTCGGAGGCAGTGAATTATTTTTCTTTCTTATACATGGAATTGACATTTGAAATTCGCTCTGAATAATTCACAAACTTCTCGGCGAGATGTGGAATGATTTACGTTGAATGGAGGATGTAAGTTTAGCGATAATAAAATCCATGTCCGGAAGCTCAAAGCTTAAATGGGTCTTTTGATGATTTATCATTTAGAAGACTGACTACGTCTATATTGGGCTTAATCTTTAGGTCTTGGCCCTAACAACCATTCATATGAGTGGTGAGATTTAGATCTCTATTATTTTTATAGTATATTTTTTATTTTACACTTTAAGAAATTATATGTACTAAAAATATATATTTTAATTCACAAAACATATTTATGAGGCCTAAAAAATGGTATAAAATTTTTATTTAATAAATATGCTTTTTTATTAATATTTATTCATTTATATTTTATTATTCATTTAATATATAATTTTTATTATTAAAACTTAATAAGTAGAATATAATTATAAAAAATTAAAGAAAAATTATCACAATCCAACACTTGAGAAAAAAAGGTAATATTTATATTATTTTTACAATTGTCACAAAAATTTTATTAATAAATATTTGAATGTGATGAAATATTAAAAGAATTTTGAGAATAAATAATCATCTAATTTAATTTGTATTAGAATATAAAAATATCATTTTAATTTGTGATATAACTGTTTTTGTCACTATACAAATTTATTTATAAAATATTATAATTTTTTTAATTTTCATGAGAAATATGTTAATTATTAAGGGGTGGCGTTAGAAAAGGGTACGGTTAGATATCGTATAGCAAGTCATTGAAGACTGAGAAAAGTAACGTGATATTCTTATCTTTTTATTTCAACCAAATAAAAATTAATACTGACTGAAGAGGTTAGCAAGCCCGTACTACTAGCTATAGCCAAAATCATCAGAGGGAAACATCCGGTATCGTATTATGTATTGTTTAACAGGAATAAAGGAGGATGAACTCTTTTACCTTTCGCTAACTTTCATTCTATATATAGAAACAAAAAGAGGTAAGTCATCGGATATCTTTTAGTTGATCTCAAATTTACACCAACCAATTAGGACATTGTTATTATAGAGAGCATGTCACCTACTATTATAAGGTCACTGTTTGTCACATAACGCCAATACAGATTTTAATGTATGCGGTTCGTGATTATTGAACTTGGCTCTATAACAAATTCCGCCAATACAGACTTAAGCTCTATAATAAATAATCGTTCTATAAATTGGGTCACAGTAGCGCAGTAACACATACGAGTTATATAACACTAATATTACTTCCATTACAAATTCTGCTTCCTATATTTTAACAAGATAATTGATTGTCGATATATAGGCAGGCATACATGCATGCACCAAAGAACTTAAATTATTTCTCTTCTGCAATCTTCTAATTATATATATTTTTCTATGGTGACGGTGATGATGATGCTAGAGACGGTACTCCAACCAATTGAAATCTCCATGGGTCGTGGCTCATTTTTTTCCTTCTTTCCAACAAGTTATAATTAGATTGCTGTTGGATCTAATTCAAATATATAGGTTTATATATGTCGATAATTATATATTATATGTGTTCCTTGAATAAGAGGTACTTTAATTATTTTATTTTTTAGGGGTATTTTCTTTATTTTTGAAAAATATGTGTCCAAGTGTTAATTTTTTCTTTATGTTTAATTTATTAACTCTATATTAAGTTTATCAAATGATTAAAAAGGATTTTATAAGAATTTACTAAAAATTTTCTTATAAGGTATTATTTGTAAACCCAAGCTTTTGAACTAAATTGCCGTTGATAAAAAGTCCGATTGATGAGCATTGAAAAATCTTAGGTTAGATGGGAGAGATTTGAAACCATGAACAAGGAAGTCAGAAAACCGAACAGCATAGAAAGGATGCACCAAGGACTAAGGGCAAGTTGGTGTGAAGACTCCCTTAGGATTGGCACCAGTTGTGGCGTTGGACCTGGCTAGAACTGGGGGAATTGACGTCGAATTGTGTCGCCAATTGTGGGCCGTTTAGTGGGGAAAATGGCTAACCAGCACTGGATTTGTAGGAGACTGGTGCTGGACAAGTTTTGGCCCCCTACTTTTGTCCATTTTGCCCTCATTTGATTTTGTTTTTCTTTCACTATTTCAAAGATATTTTGGTCTTTTTACTACCTTTTATAAATACACCCTAGGTTTTGGATTCTTCATTTTTTCCTTCATCTTTGTTTTCTCCTAAAATTCTTCCCATGCTCTCTCTCATTCTTCTGATCTCTTGCTCTTTTAAATCTCTCTAAACTTCTTCATTTTCTCTAATTTTTCTCTTAAATCAACATAAGATCATCACTCGTAAGCTTCTTTATTGATTATTTTCATATATTTGACCAAAAAATCAGAGGATGAGGAAAATTAGGGTTTAGAGCAAATTGGGGCCTTTGGAAATCGACGAAATTTATGACATTCTAAGGTTTTAACCTATCTCGCGCTAAGATTTATAATGTGTTTTAAGTATGAATTTATGATTTTGATGAATTTAAGAGTTTAAGGTTTACTGTGTATCTCTGGGTTTGACAATTTAAGCATGAATTTGAGTAATTAAGCCAAATTATATTGTGTTGAGGACTCAAATGATTTAATTTGAGATTTTTGATAAATTTGAGGGATGAGTTACATTTATTATCACTATCCATCTAAGAACGAATTATCTTGAGCATTTAGTTTTATTGTTGAATTAAGATGGAGATGATGATTGTGATGATATGAGAAGAGCCATGAGATTTTATTTTTAAAAATTAGATAAATGGTTGAGTGTTCATATTCTAAAGACTATGATTTGATGAAAATGAAAAATTTGATAATATATTTGATTGGGAATAGATAGAGAGGTTAATAAGTATGTGAAATGAGGTTTTAAAGAATTAGATGAGTAGAAGTTTAGAAGTTAAGTTATACATATTAGGTTGGTATCATTCTAGCATCATGTATAGTAGTGGTATGAGAATATATATTTATGAATGGTTTTTAACTATATAATAGAATGTGTTATATTGGTTTTTATATTGTGGGTTCAAATTGGATCTAGTAGAGAAATAGCAAGGGAGTGCATACCCTTCTTCAAACTATGAGTGAGCTATAACTATTTTATAATAAAACTTAACTTTTCTATTTTAGAAAACTGTTTTAGAAATGATGTAGGATATTTAATTGTAAATTGAATTTATTGAATGCTTTAGAAAATGTTGGGATAATTGTTTTTATATATAATTTATATCGCTTGTGACATGTTTGGTTTGTGTTTGAGGCCCAAAAGGGAAAATGTAGTTTTAAAAATGATGAATTCGTTGTTTTATATATTTAATTACTCTTGAAATGGCCTAGAGGGCATAAATATTTTGATTAAATGGTTTATATGAATTTAATTGTGATAGCCCTTGGGATAAGATTATTTTCAATAGATTTAGTGATGAAGTAGCTAGTCGGCCATGATTAATCTTAGTTAGTCTATGGTAGGATGCTGCTTAGGTGATAAGTAAGGCTCATAATTCTTCTAAATAGCCTAGGTATTATCATCACCTAGGTGATTTGCAGGGTGGATTTGATTTTTGGTAGTTTTTGATGGGATGCCATTTGAATGATAAGCAAGGCTTATTTTCTTTATGAAATTAATGGTATTATAGAATTAACGAATAGTAGAGGAAAGTCATGCTATCACCATGTGACTACTTTTAGATAGCACTAGTAAATTGGGCATGTTTTTAATAAAATGGCTTTTAACTCATTGATAATTTAAAAAGAGATCCATTGGTGGTCTTAGGTTTACCTTTGACATATTCTTATAGAGGCAAAATATATAAGGCATATATATTTTTGGTAAATATATCTAATTGAGAAGTAACTTATTTTTTCCATTTTAGTATATTTATATATAAAGAGCATTAATAATGTAGATGTAACAAGTTTATTTTTTCGATTAAAAGGGCATTAGGTAGATATAAGAGGTATTTAAAGAATAAAACAATTCTGGAGGGATCAACTGCTGAAGAATAAAGCACGTCCGAAGGAATCAAGTACTAAAGCATATATTATTAATGAGTCATTGACTTTTTGCTTGATGTATTTATTAAAAATTAAAACAAAATTTAATCAAGTAGAGAAAAATGATGACGATGGACAAGCGGATGAAGGGTTATCAATTTTTTTTACAAAGTGCTTAGTAATTTGGTTTAATGGATTTAAAAGAAATGTCTAAGGAAGAACTCAATAAAATCTGTTGGTTTGAATCAAATAATTGTGACGAAGTGGAACAACACTTAATGTAAGTACATGTCTTATGCTTATTTTATATTAAAATAACTATTCTTATGCCATTGTGTAAGTGTAACAACCTTATTTTATAGTATTGATATAGCTTGAATTAATTAAGAAATTTTTTAGGTGAGTTCTTTTTATTTTGATTCAAGGGCAAAATGATTATTTATATCTTAAGGGTATTTTAGTCATTTAAAAATATAGTTCAGGTGATAGAATTGAGTTAAAAACTTTACATTAATGTGTTATTAGTAAATAGGTATAGTGTGAAGCAACTGTGACAAATTTAGAAAAAGTCATCTTAAGGTCTTAATTGTGAACCTATATTTTCAAGCTAAACTCCTAGTGATTTGTAAGTCTAATTGATAAGCCATTTGTTTCTGACAAAAGCAAATAGAATAAGGATTCTATAGAAAAAAATAGAATAAAAATCGGGCAGCAAACATGAAAGTTATGGGCTTGGGAACATGGCCGTTTATGTGTTGGAAATGTTGATGTCATTTTTTCTTCCTAATTAAATGACAAATTAGCCCTTAAATGATTCCATACCCATTCTTTTATTTCAAGGTCAGCTTATACATTTCCAAGGGTATCAATTGGAAGAGATTAAAAGCTAGAAATGTGAATTGCTCCCTATCTTCTCTTCTCCCACGTTTTCTTCCTTTTGTTTTCATTTAGGATTTATTTCATTCTTCCTCCAATTTTCATCATTAAATCTTGTATTTCTTGCTACAAATCAATGCTCCTTTACCTCATTATCATCCTTTATACTTTATTTTATGATTTGGATTGAGTTTTAAGCTAAGAGAGAGGAGTGGTGCTTTATTCACAAGGAGGGATTTTTGTCAAGTATTCGCATTTGGAACTCTTAGGGTTTAAACTAATATTTGGGTAAGACTCTTAGCTTCGTTATGATGATTTGGGAGATCTAATTTAACTTGTGTTTAATACATCGTTAATGGGTTAATTAAGGGTTAATGACTATAGTCAGTTTTGTTAGATGAATAGGAGAAATAGTGTGATAATAGTTAAAGTGAGATTATGAATATTTGGGTGGTTCGGGTTGTTTTATTCAAGCATGTGTTAGTAAATATAATATTTATTATGAATGTGCTTTAGTGCAAAAAAATAAGTTAATAACATGTTAGAATGCACGCAAATAACGGTTGATTGTGGGCGAATAAATTGGCAGTGAATTGATAATGATAGTATGAGTAAAACTGTTCCTCAAATTTGATGAGTAATGGATGATGTTTGGTTTATAAGTTGACTTATAGATCTCCTATTGACAAACTAAAAAATTCTACATAAACTAGATGCAATAAGTATAATATAGTCAAAATTTAGATTTTTCTATTGCAGGATTTGCTCTCAGTAAATTTCGTAAGGCAGTTGTTCTACTGTGAGACCTGAAACAATTTTTTCTTTGTACAATGTGTAAACAATTGGCTATAACTTAAGCTCTTTAAAAGCAATATAAACTAGACATATAAGGGGTCATTTTATTGAAGTTTTAGTCCCTATCCTGTTCCCAAATTCATTGCAGTTTAATTTTAAAGTTGGCCTTGTACTATGTAATAATGTGTAGGATAAGTAGGAATTAGAGTTATGATATTTTGAGTTCAGTAACTCCAATTTGGGCTTTGTAAAATTGTTAGGTATCTTAGTTAAAGCTGAATTTTTTTTCATATCATGCATTATACGTTGTAATATATACTGTGCCATTGTTTTTAATGGTAGCTAATTGGTTATAGATCAGCGATAGGATCTGTCATTTATAACTCTATGATGTAGTTGATCAAAATCCAAATCAGTGAGTGGAGTACTTTTTTTGCAAGAATTTTATTTGAAATGTTTATTAGTTAGAAATTAGTTAAATTTTCAATAATTACTAAACATGAGAGTTTAGATTAACTTGATTTACTAGTTTACGTAAAATTTTTATTTCATAAAGTTTTATGATTTGGATTGTAATTTAAATAAATATAAGCATAATGTTGTCTTAAAGAGTTAGATATAAAACTTAAAAGCACGATTTAATAGGAGTTGGAGATTATTAATGTTTAGTTATTTAAGCGGCATTATAATATTTTGACCTTGATTAGTTTTAATAGTAAATGAATTTAATTGATAACTTTTATGATATTTATGATTTCATTCAGAAAGCCATGTGCATATGTGTATAAATAGATTCAAGGCTAGGGGGATGAAGCATATAACACCCTTGGATCCCTTCTTGTCTCACATGTTACATTCCTGAGTGCAATTTCAGTGTTTTGAGGAATGGCGATACGTAACGCCTTTATATGCCAATTTTTTTTCTTTTACAAAATCAATTTAGTTTTATAAATGATTTTTGGATAAAATAAAATTTAAAACTTTAACTTCCATTGTGCACAGCAAATTTTTATTAGTAAATGCTTGATCTAGTACTGTATTATTATTATTTTTACTCTTCTTTTAATTATTTTATAGCTCCACTCATTGGAGTTAACGTCGTCCAAAATTTGAACGTAAAAAATGGAGTTGCCATCTATCGAAATAATAATAGGATAAATCACCTAAAAAAATAATTAGATTCCAAGTCTGGAGGGTTGATTAAGTGTAAAGAAGGTGTTAGGCATCCTACAACTTTCGTACTAACGGTTACCAAAAATATTAATCTTGAATTTTAATTTTTTAAATTTACCCTTATTAACAATTTTTACTAAGAGAAGGGAGAATATTAAAAATATTCCGCCGTCTTAGTTTTTCAAAA
>JAWDEX010204600.1:0-11250 GCA_035221805.1 Trichilia hirta
AATTTATTCCAAAGACTAGAAATATGCATAATTTGAGGGAATTAATTATATTCAAGTGTAAAATGATGAATTTAAACATTAATATTCATACACTTTTATGTACTCATCAACAATTATATTAAAGTTTTTGTTATTTTTAGTGATATAGTCACAAGTTGTGAACTAAATTTACAAACTATACTAAGGGTAATGGATGTCTCTATTAATTAGTATGTTATATATGCTATGTAATGGATTCATATTTACCCTCTCTCACTTATCAATGCATTATTGATTAATGAATATTTCGCATCAATCAGAAATGCTGATATTTTAACTATATAAACAGTTTTTAACAATTTTATATTATACATGTTAAAAGAAATTTAAATAAATTATTATATATACTAATTTAATTTTAAAAAATATAACTTGATATAGTATAGTATAGTATAGTACGTTATTGCATCAAACACGAAATTATTTATGAACAATTCAGTACATTATTGCCCTAAATATAGAATAATTTTTTTGTTAATTTAATATAATACCATCCAATTCATTGAAAATTATACAATGTAATGCGGCGCCTCCAACGAGCGAGAATTGAAAAGTCCCAGGTAAAGTAAGGAATTTATTCATTGAAGATGAATGAGGTAGCTGCCTAATTATTATTTTAAAAAATTTCAGGGACTTATATGTTGTTTTCCCTAAAATGCAACTATAAAGTAATAAAAAAAATAATAGAATATAACTCGGCGATCTGCAATTTCAACGTATGCTACTGTACAACGCTCTTTTGTCACTTTTCAGCTGCTGCTCCTGCTGCTTCCTTTTCGTTTACTTCTACAAGTCACTGACGCGATCAAAAAACTGAGATTGAGGTCTCTTGAATCCAGGGAAACCCTAAAATTGGAATTACCCTCTATATGTACTCTTGAGCAACTCAAACAATCTCTTTCTCAAGCAATTTCATCCCCTGCCTCCTCTCTTTATTTCTCTCTCAACAGGAAAGACGAACTTCACGCGTCATCTCCTTGGTGTTACCGGTGGGGACCTTGTTTATTTCTCCCATAATCCAACCTCTTTTGTTTCTCAAACCCTAATGGATGAGAATCAAAATCAAGGCGCGAGTGTTCGAGAACCTCCGGATAATGGAATCGTATCTGGAGATTTGGGAAGACACGAAAACTCGGTTGAAGAAGCAATGCCAAAAGCTCCAGAAATCCCAATTTTAGATATTGGTAAATCGAAAGAAGCCGTTGTTTCCGACGGTTATGAAACCCCAGATGCAATATTTGGGAAAGGACAAAACCCAGTTCAAGAATCGGAGAAAATTGAGGTAAGCTGTGCTAATTCAGAAGAATTCGCGTCAAAATGTTTCGAAATTTCTGGAGAAATTCCTGTTCAGGAAACCCTGGAGTTTGCTGGTACCGAAAGGATGGAAATGGATGAAGGTTCTGAGCAGATGCCTTTCAACAGAAAGCCTGAGACATATTTCTTGAAGAGCCTACTGATACAAGAATTAGGCGACGACATTGGTGCCCAAGGGCACGTAATTGTTGCTGTTCATGCCATTTTACTGGAGTCTGGCTTTGTTGGATTTGATACCATGTCAGGTATGAGAATTGACCGGTTTGATTTGCCTGATAAGTTCCTGTCAACAGGTGTTTCAATGTCATATACTCTGCCAGAGCTTTTGAGTGATAGCTCTAGTGTGGCTGAACTTGTTGCTTTAAAGTATCAAACTTCAGGACATTTTGTTAATGTGTATGGGTGTTTAGCTGACGGTGATTCAGGGATGCATAAGGTTTGCTTGAATGCATATAAGTTTGGCACTATTATTGATGTATTATTGTTTAATTTCAATGAGAAAGGTGTGTTGAATGAAAACGATGAGAATAAGAATTTATTCTGTGGAGATGAAGTGTTTGAATTTTGGAAGATTGTGAAGGATGAGCTTGCGTTGCCGTTATTGATTGACCTATGTGATAAGGCAAACTTGAGTCCACCGGCATGTATGATGCGTCTACCAACAGATCTAAAGCTTAAGATTTTGGAGTTTCTCCCTGGTGTGGATGTGGCAAAAATGGAATGTGTTTCTAAAGAGATGCTATTTTTGGCCATGAATAATGATTTATGGAAGCAAAAGTTTACACAGGAGTTTGGACGTAGATCTGATGCACATGGAAATGTTAATTGGAAACACAAGTTTGCTCTGGATTGGGGGCGCAAAAAGAAAATAGAGAGGACGAATACAACATGGTAGCGTTGCAAAGCCAAGGCTTAATGTTCCAATTATAAGAGGGCGTATTCCGTTTGGAGAGCCTGCAGCATGACATGGTGATTATGACCGCAACCGTTTCATGCCTTTGCCCTTTTTCCTTTTGGACAGCGCTGGCAAGGGTATATCTGTTTTAATGGACGACTGAATTTGCTTCAAACTGTAATCTGGGTGGGATTTGAAGTTTCTTTTGGTTGACAGCTTTTGTTGGAAGTATCTTGAGTAGATGTTAGATATCTATGTTATAGATCTGTGTATATTTGAGTGAACTGTCTTATACTATAAAGAAGTGCTAGGAGCACGTCAGGTGAATATTCCAATTTTGTTTTTCTATGTCTATTTGGGACTTTCCTTTGACATATCCGGTTGCTTGGATTCTGTTAGATTCTGGTGCAAATGTTATTTTGCAACTGTGAATATTGCATTGACAATTGTCTTTTTAATGTTGTTCTAACATGTTGGATTTTGTTTACGAATGATAACGTTTTAAGTGAGTCTTTGTTTAGATGACAAAGACTTTTGCTGTTCAGCCTTTGCCGTGAGCTAGGGCATCTAGTTTATCTGAATGGTAGATTATTTTTATAATTTCATAAGTTTTAACCTAAATCGGAGATGATTATGCACTCGAGTCATGATCAAAATTACTTTTTGCATGTTTGGATGATTCATGGGTATAAGTACTTAGGGTTTTGTAATATGATTTTAGATTATTTAACCCCTGTATTTCATTTTCATTATTGAAGCTCATTGAGGATTATTGATAAATCATTCAGTATGTGTTCTCTTTTGTAAGGAGCATGTCGCATGTATTATTTCTTAAAGTTGGTTTCTAGAAAATATTTTATTGAAGAAAAAGTTTGGTTTCTGATATTTTCATTTTGATTTGTCTATTTCTTTTCTTTTATATCTCAATGATTGATTTGTTTCTTATCTATAATCTTATAGTTTTTTTCATATCCACTAAGTTGGGATGAAGTAATGTTAATGGAGTTTTTGTTTCTCAGTGACTCCGATGAAAATTATTTGTTGGTATGGCACTTTGATAATCAGCTCTATGTTTCATTTGTTAAATTATTATGGAATTTGAGACATTGCAAATTATTATGATGAGTCAATTGACATTCGTTAGGTTCAAACCTTCATGAAAAAGAGGAAGTGATAGGAAAATTCGATTATTATGTGGTCGTCACACGAACACATTGAATTGCACACACACTAGATGACTTAGTGTGATAATAATCACGGGTGGTATATTCATTATTATCAATTGCTATATGATTGGTTAAAATTGTATGGTAAAACATTTATTTGGTTATTAATATTCAATATGCACTATTTCAATTTGTATTCCATCAATTGTAGAAAGAATCTACTCTTATGCGCCTGTCTCGGTTGTAACAGTACAGAGCCCTGGTATTCCCAAGCTCTTCAAGTTCCTGCTCGCGAATTGTCATTCTCTTGATCGCATCCTTTCGTTTTCCGTCTCCAAAATATTTAACGGCATCTCCATTTTCTATCGCAACCTTCTTCTGAAGTTTTCTCTTGTATCACTCCAGTGCTCGATAGGAAACCTTCCAACTTGAATAATATTTTAACCTCGAGATTCATTTTCCTGAGAAACTTTCCAACAAAATTTTCTTAACGATGAATATGAGTGAGTTGAAGAAGATATTATACATAATACTCCGGACAGAGAGAGTGGTGAGTTGGCTTAGGAAACTCTTTTCTTGATTAATTATGTATGTGTGATCTTACGGGTTAATTTCTGATTCCTTTATCATACAGAAAATCTGCCACATGGCATGCATGAAGATATGATTTTTTTTCCTGTCTGAGCATAAGCTTAATTAAGTTGAAGTTCTGAACTTAATTCTCAATGAAAAACCGTCTGAATTTAATTATAATTTTATTTTTTTAATACACCCTTATTAAATTATTATTTACTATTTAAATTTAATTCACTGTTATCTCTTTCTTCTCGTATTACATGTTGTTAGAGTACATATTTTTGTTGATAATTATTTAATTTTATTTAAATTGGATTGATTTTTAGGAACCTTATTTTTTTTGTCCACCCCTAACTCTTACATGTACATTTGAATATATTCTCAAATATAATTGTGGCTATAATGTAACATTTCACATAACTCGCAATTGTCAGTTTGTGTTAGGTTATAAGTTTCGAACTCCTCTACTTAAAGTAAACGTGTTTGAAAGTAAAGTTCAAAAACAAATTTGCGACGGTTAGTGCACTTAAAACGAATCATTCTTACTTTATTTTGATTCTGGTAGACTCTCTTGTTTCCTATAACTTAAGATCACATGAATGTCACGTGAGGGGAGAAGTATTTAATATAGTATTACAGTATGTTAGACTTTATTATTCAAATTTTTAAGATAGGAAAAAAATTATTATTTAGGTCCTTGTGACAAAGCTACATAAATAAAATTGAACTTGCAATTTAAACTACTTAAATACAATTATTTAAACTCTTACCTTAGAGTTGAAGTATTTAAACCATATGATAATTCATAATTTTATCATGCAACCTCGAGTCTGCAATTAAATAATTTTATCCTTTGTACCCTCTTTAAGTCCGAAGAACTTCTTAGCAGTTCGGAGCGAATACAAAGCCAGACAAACAATGGGAATGCCATGAAGTAGTACCAAATATCTCTTGGATATTTTTTACTCACAACACCTAAGAAAGGAAAACGACATTTGTGTATAATATATTCTTAGTGAGAATAATTTTAAAAATATTTAACAACTTAAATTTGATATTGTAACGATTCAATTCTAAATAATGTGACATAATAACCGAAAATATATAATAAATAATTTTAAAAATTATGTAAATTTATTATTTAATAAATACTTATCACCTTATTTATCACGTCAATAAATGATTTTCAAAATTATTTAAAATATATTTTTAGATAAGTTTTTAAAATGAATATTTAGAGCATTAGTCAAATGAAAAATAGATACTTGTACTCTCAACATTTTAATTATTTTACAATTTAACCTCCTTACTAATATATATTCTTTTAAATAGATTCCGATTGGATACTAATCTCAGTTTTTTTGGAATAAATTTAGAGTCTAATTAATAATTAATAAAATAAATCTTTGCACTGCAAAGACCAAAAAAAAAAAAAAAAAGATATGTGTTAAATTTTTTTGAATATTTAAATAAACAACTGAATTCATAATTTTTTTAAATAAAAAAATATAATACTTATATATATATTTTTTATTTCCAGAATCCAACTACCACCTTGCTCGTTGAGCTCACTGTCGCTGAAGGAGTCGAACACACGTTTCAGAAAAAACGGGCAACCTGCAATTCATGTCCTGTTACCGGAAATCATCTGAAACCGAAAGTCACAGCCATGTCCTTTGCAGTCACTCTATCACCGCTTTCGAAACCACCACACCTAAATCACTTTCGTAAATTACCTCAATTCCCTTGCAGATTTACTAACGTTTCTCCTATCGAAGCTTCGAGAAGAACAACCTCGGATTCGCTCAGGTTTCCGTCTTTCTTTCCTACATTAAACGGTGCCGTTTTGCTTTTCTGGTTCTCAGCTTTATTGCCTCCTGGGAAATGGTAATTTTGTAGACGATCCTCGCAATTGGAGCCGGGTGATCAGTAGGGAGTTCGACGCAAATGACGATGACGAAGAAGATGAAGAGGAGGAAGAAGATAGGAGCATGGATCTGTTCGTTAAATTTCTTGAAAATTTGTTCAAAAAGGTTTCGAGGAAAGCTAGGAAGGCCCTGCGATCCGTTTTGCCTATCTCAATCTCCACCAACCTGGTAAAATTCGAGCCAAATTTAATGGGTTTTTTCTCATGGTTTTGTTTATATAAAGTGTTAATGGCGCTCGTATTTTTATTGTCTTTGCTGGAACTTAGGTGGAATTTTCTGTTAATGGAGTTTTAATTCTGACGTTTTTGTGGGTTTTGAAGGCATTTCTTGAGGTAATAATATATCACTCTCAAAATATGAACTTTCATATTGTTGCCGCTTGAATTGAAATTTGTTGAAGTTCCTTGCTTAAGTTGGTAGAAATTATTGAACACTTCTTGAGCTTGGTTATGTACTGGCACTGTTTGGTCTCAACCGAGCATTTAGTTTGCATTTGCTTTTACAAAACTGGAGCTGTAGTTTTATGGAATTCTGTAGATAAGAATTTGGCTTTGTTTAACAGTATGAAATTCAGTCATGGAATTGGAACTAGATGGAATCAAAGGTCGTCTTTTTCCAAAAGATTAGAGGCTGGTGTCTTCAGAGACTTCATTTCCAGCTATTGAGTTCAAATTTTGTGCTACTTATTGCAATCTTTGATATGTTAGAATTTGACGGTACTCACAGTATAGTTGGAGACTTCACCTATCAATTTAAGCTTCTGGGAAGGACTTCTCAATTATAATACACTTTCTTCAATTATGAGCATGAATTAATCAGAAGAGGGCCCAATCATGTAAATGGAGTTGCGGTGGGACTACTCAAGACAATAATTGATTGGGAAAGTCAAAGTATACTTAGAAGATACGTAGGATGATTGAAAGCCTAGATGGATTGGTGATAAGGTTGTTGTGGAATTGAGTTTGTGCTTCTAGAGTTCGTTTCTCGTACACAATACTGGTAATGGGCATGAATGGTGAGGTCATCTTCGTGTAGCAACAGGGTTGCTCCTAATTAATTGAAGTCTGGGTTATCTAGCTCCACTAGAAACTGTTTCTGAAAATCTATCTTGGCCTTTTCAAGTCGCTAGAATTTGTTTTGTTAATAGACTGGTCTCTTTTGCCATATTTTTTACTCTTTGCACTGATGAACCCCAGTTCAGAAATTGACATTGAAATATTAGGATGGAAGTGCAAATGATGTTACATCTGATAATAAGTAAGCAATGGAACTGATACCATTTTATGGCCTTTATGGATAGCTGAGTAAAGGGGAAAAAGTACTTAGATCTTGTCGACATTCATCTATAATTGAATGTATCGATGTTGTGCAAACCATTTCTCTGGCAGTCAACAAAGGTTCACTGTGCATCCTATGACAGTGTAGCAAGTTTGTAACTGTTGCCAGAATTGGCATGCATTTTTTCTTTTAGAAAAGAGCACTTCATCATTTATGAGCTTTTACAGACTTGCATTCCTTTAGTTTGTACTGGGAATGATGCTACATGTTTCCGGATCTGGGAGGCTACCAAAAACATGTTTGTTTCAATGAAAAGGTTCTACCTTTTGAGACATGAGGTTGACTCAGAGGCTAATATCATTACTACAATTTTGGGCTACTCATTTTCTGTCCCTAATTTTATGATATTGAATTTAGGTAGTTTGCACCCTTGGAAGTGTAGTGTTTGTCAGCATCTTACTTGTACGTGGAGCTTGGACTGTAGTAACATATTTACAACAGGGCTGCAATCGTAGGGTGGATGAACTGGATGATGGGAATCATGTATGGACAGGTGCACAGCCTGCTGCTTGAAATATCCACTAGAGGAAAACTGTAAGGATAATTCCAAAGCAGATATAACAGCAAGCTTAGCAAGAGGAATGCTCAGAAAGGATGACATTAGTCATAACCAGAAAGTTCCCATTTTTTGGATGTAGAAACTATTGTTACAATTGAGAATAATGTACAAAGGACAACTGCCGTCTTGTAGGACAAACTATCTCAGGTGATACTAGTAGAGAGCACTAGGAATAGAATACAGAATGATTTGTTGTTCTTGCATGCAAGAGCACAACATTCCCTTCTATACAGATTCAAACTTCGGGTCAAAATGTGTACTATTAATTACAAATTTTGAGTGGACGCTTGTTTATTCTGTATTATTCATTTTTTACTTAGGTTCCGTGTAAACAGATACGATTGACTGGCTGCATATTAAATTTCCTAAGCTGACAGTGTAAACTCATTGCAGGAGTAGCCTTTGCTGCATCGTGTGCCTCGTTTCCTTTGTTCGAACATCCCACACGAATTGACTGCTTCCTTCTATTTTGTATTGCATTTGACTGGACAACTTTGTCATGCAAAATAATAAGGCCATCGCTTAAAGTAGAACCATCGATTATGCAGGAATTGGTGCTATGATAGGTCCTTTTGAAAATGGCGCCGTACAGATGGAGGAGCAAGCAAACTACTGTTTCAATTCGATTTATCCATTGATCATGTGTAAGAAAATAAAACACTCCATATAAAATAAACAACATAATGAGAAAACGGTTTCTACACTTTGTTCATGGCTATTATCAGAAAGTATTATATATTAAATATTAAAAAATAAATAAGTAATTTTATTAAAAATAAGTATTTCACATCGAAAATTGAGATTTATTGTGATTTGAATACATATTTTCTCCTTAAAATGAAGGAGAATGAAAGTTCTACTTCCTAACAGAAAAGAATTACATTTCAGGGAGCCTCCAAGCACAGCGTCAATATTGAAAAGTAATTTAACAAAATTGCTTTTGGTCCACTACTATTGTAGGAGTATCCTAACCCATGGGAGGGAAATCAATAATCCACGAAAGTCTTGTTTCCAATATATATACAAATTAGGGGCCTGTATGATAATTGCAACTTGCCCAGCCGAGCGGCAAAACTTAAAATTTAAAAAGAAAATGGGAAAAGCCTAACCATGGTTAAAATTACGGTATATGAAGCCCAATCAAATTCTGCCACGTTACCAATAATTGCCATCCGTTAACCAACCCTTATTTTTATCTTCCTTTAAATAACCAACCCTAAGTTAAGCCATCCCGCTATAAATATATTATCTAGGCACTCTTTTAGATCCATCCATTACAACATATTTTCTTCAAGAAGGCGTCTTAATAAACGCCTTCCTTTTTCAATTTGAATTTCGTCGTCATCTCTTAGCTAGTTAGCGAAAATGAGAGAGTGCATTTCGATCCACATCGGTCAGGCCGGTATCCAGGTCGGAAATGCCTGCTGGGAACTCTACTGCCTCGAGCACGGTATTCAGGTCAGTATAAGTTTGTATATCTGTATCACTTTTTTGATGTTAGTTAGATCTGCTATTTTTGGGTTAATTTTCTATTAGATCTGAAAGAATAGACGTCAATTTGCCGCACTTTGCTTGATTTTGTTTAGATCTTTCAGTCTTGCTTGATTTATTATCGAATGCAAGTTACATCGCGCGTAGTTTGTGCTATAACTGGCAGATCTGTGACTATTGTCTAGTTTTGATAGATATTTAGCTTGTTCCAATTTGTTTAGTATTAATCTTGTTGAACCCGTAGTTGGTGTCGTTTGGAATATATCCGTGCCAGATCTGATAGCAACGTTGTTTCTGGTTGAAAAAACAGTTCAAATGATGACATCTAGTATAATTGTCTCTTGATCTATATATTTTTTTTGAAATATGATTGAGATCTGAGTATTTGGTTTTATTTTTGAACAGCCTGATGGGCAAATGCCGAGTGACAAGACAGTAGGAGGAGGTGATGATGCCTTCAACACCTTTTTCAGTGAAACTGGTGCAGGGAAGCATGTGCCCCGCGCTGTCTTTGTTGATCTCGAGCCCACTGTCATCGATGAAGTCAGAACTGGTACTTACCGCCAGCTCTTCCACCCTGAACAGCTTATCAGCGGAAAGGAAGATGCTGCCAACAACTTTGCCCGTGGTCACTACACCAGTAAGTATATACCTATCCAATTGTGTTTTGACTTTTAATTTTTCAGGGTTGTGATCTTTTGATAGTCAAATTCAAAGACAGACGAAATTGTCCATGGTTTTTGTATTTAACAATCCCATTATACTGTTCTTAGAAGTGAATACAAATTAATAACTTATTGGTTCTTTGAATTGATATTTAATTCCAGTGTTAGGTCTGAAAACTTTTTTCTGTTTCACTATTAGTTGTGCTTTTGATCTTGGGAATGCAAATGTTTTAACTTCTCATCTTAATGTATTAAAATACTTTTTCAGAAGTAATATTGCAAAGCAATAAAGAATAAGGTGTAATCCTGCTTTTGTAATCTGGAAATGTTTGGGAATCTGATAATTTAATTGGGTTGTTATGCTTTGTTTCCTTTCAGTTGGTAAGGAGATTGTTGATCTCTGCCTGGACCGCATCAGGAAGTTGGCTGATAACTGCACTGGTCTTCAGGGATTTCTTGTTTTCAATGCTGTTGGTGGAGGGACTGGCTCTGGTCTTGGTTCACTTCTCTTGGAGCGTTTGTCAGTTGACTATGGAAAGAAATCAAAGTTGGGTTTTACTGTCTATCCATCTCCTCAGGTCTCCACATCTGTTGTTGAGCCTTACAATAGTGTTCTCTCAACTCACTCTCTGCTGGAGCACACTGATGTGGCTGTTCTCCTTGACAACGAGGCCATTTATGATATCTGCAGGCGCTCCCTTGACATTGAGCGCCCTACCTACACCAACCTTAACAGACTTGTTTCTCAGGTAATGCCTGAAGCTTGAGTGATTTATGGCTTTGTCATTTTGGTTGTCAAATGTTTGTGTATTATTTGTCATAGATGTTTTTCGTTCTTAAATAAGTAGTTGCTATTTTTTGAATTTCAGGTGATTTCCTCATTGACTGCATCATTGAGGTTTGATGGTGCCTTAAATGTGGATGTTACTGAATTCCAGACCAACTTGGTCCCCTACCCAAGAATCCATTTCATGCTTTCCTCCTATGCACCAGTCATCTCTGCTGAGAAGGCCTATCATGAACAACTATCTGTTGCTGAAATCACCAACAGTGCTTTTGAGCCCTCATCTATGATGGCCAAGTGTGACCCTCGTCATGGTAAGTACATGGCTTGCTGCCTCATGTACCGTGGTGATGTTGTGCCTAAGGATGTTAATGCTGCTGTTGCCACAATCAAAACCAAGCGTACAATTCAGTTTGTCGACTGGTGCCCCACTGGATTCAAGTGCGGTATCAACTACCAGCCACCAACTGTTGTTCCTGGTGGTGACCTTGCCAA
>JAWDEX010204621.1:0-11248 GCA_035221805.1 Trichilia hirta
TTATGAAAAATAATTGTTATTCTTATATTATTTTTTTGTTAATAGAGTTAGATTGGAGGTCAAATTTGAAATAAGTGAGAAAAATAACAAATATTTAATAATTATACAAAAACACTTTTACATATAATTTGATAATTTTAATAAATTAGTTCATAATTTTAATTTTTTTCTTTCTAATTTAAATAATTCTTTTAGGAATTAATTTGTTTTAAACAATTAAAATATATCTTTATTTATTGCGTTTAACAAAATTTAGGGTCTAAAATAATAAACAAAATTTAGGTTTCTTACATCTTCAATTAAACCAACACACATGTGATTGTGAGTTGTTTTATTGCCCTTTCAATTTTTGTGCAGTGTTATGTCATATGATTGTAACATCTTAATTTGCATGGCTGCTAATAACCACTTCAAATTTTCATCTATCTTTTAATGTGATGCATCTAACACCAACCATAAACATTCTTAAATTTTATTGCTTTAATAAATTGTTCAATTGGTGAATTGGATTATATTGTGTTTTGTCTTGTACCATTTTATCTTCGTATGATTTTTTTTTTTTTTCTATGTCTATGTCTTTGCTTTATCCTTATATTCACTAAAGGCCAACAAATGACATACAAACCTTGGTACATTCTCATTCTTTTTTCCCCATTTGTTATTAGCTGTTCAATGTGCAAAATCTACTAATATTGATATGAAAATTGACCCATCAAAATTCAAAAATATTGAAAGTTATTCATGGATTGTTAAATTATTATATTGATTATTTATCTATCCAATTCTTATCCATTCTTTTGGTTTTGTTCTAATTCTAGAATCAACCTATTTCAACAAGCATTTTATCTTTTTTTATTTTTTTAATTCAATTCTTAGCGTTTGTTTAAAAAATTAGAATTATAAGAGTTATGATTTTAAAATTGTCAAACGAAAATATTTCTCAAATAAAAATGAATATTATTTAATAAAAACACACACAAATATGTATCCAGTTATTTATTTATTTATAATAAAGATTAAGGAAAATGGAGACCCAATTGCGATTTCATCTTTTGATTCCTATCATTACTTTTATTGTTGTTATACGTGGGTCTGTTTTCATAGTCTTCCCTTATATTCTTCTTTGCTTCCCTTATTTTGTTAACGACAATCAGAGCTGGATACGGGGATAGGTATCTTTTACCTTATGGTCCCATGGCTTTTCTCAACTGGATTTGTTTTCCGCCCAAATCAAACTTGCTCAAAATCATTCAATTATTTTTATTTTTAATTTTTTTCAGAATATTAAATATATAAATAAAATTCTTCTTCATGTTATCGAAATTTCAATCAAAGTATCTAATCACAAATTTTATCAAAAATAATTTCTTAAAATTTTAGTTATTTATTTTTTAGTTTAAAATGAAAATGTGATTGAGATTTGAACCGAATTTCAGCAAAATATATTTTGACTCTTTCAATTGAGTGATTGGATGATTACACATTTTGGGATGCAGTAAGATGAGGATGACACATAAGCAAAGAAAAGTGGGACCGGGGGATTATGTACGAAAAGTGAGTGACACGTCAGCAAACTTTTAGATCCATTGATATCTATTTTTATGTTATGTCCATTTATGGACCCATCTCTCCCGTGTATAAATATTCTTAATAAAGATCTTAAGTATGGATGATTATAAACATTTGTAAAAAATATGAAAAAAATAAATAAATTTAGTATTGTTATGTTTATTTGAACAATTATGAGAATATTTTATCTTATTTTTTTATACACTAAAAAATTCGACGTTAATAAGTAGTAATATTAGAATCATAAAAGTATAGAAATGCAATGTTATAAAATAATTTAATCTTTATTAATTATGGGTGAATTTCAAATTTTATTTTATTATGGATGAGTATGAGACATAGATTATTCGGCTATCTATTAATGTCAATAATATCTTAAATCGATCCTCAATATCCATTACAATAGTGTTCATTTTTTTTAAGAAACTTTGGTGGATCTGAACTAAGTGTGAATTTGTGGATAATTATCAACTTGTTCATGCTATATGTATCGATTGTTCAAAGAAATAGACCCAATTTGGCTTTTGGATATGTGCTTGTACCAACATTAAAACATTTAAATATATTAATTCATGTGTATAATAGTGAAAAAAATAAAATTTTATCTTTTTAATTTTTTAATATTATGTAAAATAAACTACAAGATTTAAACCCTAAACATCTTATATTATTAAAAAAAAAACAACTAGCATCCACAAACAAAGAATGTAATTTCATAAGAGAAAATTTTATTTTTAAAAATTTTTTTATTTTGTCTATTAATTGGGTATTTTTTAATTTTTATTTTTAAAGATAAAATAATTAAGTCTAAAAAACTATAGCGAAATGTTCAAAACTATGTAATAAACAAGAAATTATTCTATTGTAATAAAATTTTAGACGACAATTACACTAATATATAGTTGTAAGTCATGAAGCTTAACAATGTTTGTAGAACATTAATTATTATTTGAATTATGTCTTGAACTCTTTTTGTTTTCAGACCTAACTAAGAATAAAGTGGCTGATAGAGATTCAAATTAAAAGACTTTGATTGTATAAATGGAACTGATTTTTGAAAACCCAAGTGTTTTATTTATTTATTTATCTTTAATCAATCTATATGTGCATGAAATTTTCTTCATAGCATTTGTATCTTGTGGGTTTATTTTTTGTCACCATCATCACAGAAGTTATCATGATAATAAAGATGTGTATAATGTAGTTGTATTGTTTAGGATTATGATGGTTTAAATTAATAATATATTTAATCGAATCGAATCGAATCAAATTTATCTTCATCAATTTCCTTTAATTTTAAAAGATTAATTAAAAAAATTGAAAAATTTTAGTAAATATACATTTAAAATTTGTTAATTTAAGAAGGTAGTATCAAAATTTAGTGATTAATTAGTTTGTTAATAAAGAGTTATGATCCTTTTTTATTTCTTTTTAATGTTTAGGGAGTTAATTTGCTTGATTGCCCTCCTTTTTAAAGATGAGATTTGATAATATTTATAATATTATTTGATATTTAACATTTATTTTATAAGAATTAAAAATGACAAAAAATAAATAAATTATATAAAATATATGATAACCTTAATTGCACCAAATTCTTTTATATTATTTATAAAAAAAAATTCAAATACTATCTACATATTTATTAGGCTCTTCTTCAATTATTATTTTAAATTAATTAATTACTCTTAAAATCAAAGTGTATGATAACTCATCCAAAAGTATAAGATGTCTCAATCTTTTGATTATGAAATTCCACGAATTCCTTTTTATTTATTTATTTATTTTGAAATTGTCATTTGCATTGACCTTATTCAATTTAGGTTCCTTTAACGTGGAACAAACAATATATAAAACCGATAAATTTGACTTCATTTTTTATTAATTGATTCTCCTAATGATATTGACATAATATAAAATTGGCTAAACTTGTGGTTTCCTATATGCATTGGTCAATTATAATTTGTGGTCACAATAAATTCAAGAATAATATGATATTTTCAATACTATAACTGTCTATGTGGACTGATTTTCAATACTATAACAACTCACCGTATCAAACCCTAAATGACGTTTGTGTGAACTAATGTATTGACCATTTAAATCATGATTCATAATTTGTTCAACTACTACTACTACTACTACCAAATCAATTAACAAACACAAGTACCTATACCCAATTTTTTAAGTTTCAATTTGTTAGATCTATTGTAAGGCATAAATGCAATCCAAACCAATCGAAGCTAGCACCTTTTCATATTTGTTAGCTGGAATAGGATAAAAAACCATGTTCTAGGCTGGGGTGGCTTTCATTTTGGTCAATTTCACGACCTAGTTATGCTCATCCTCACCCACTTAAAGCTTTAGCGAATGGGTCTAGCTAACGGCTTGATTCCTGGAGATTCTGTGACCCTTTGAACGTCAAACAGGGTCCAACACTCCAACCATGTCTCTTTACATATAAGACCATTATGCCCAACAGGGTTCAATCCCACATTTGGTTAGATACTTATTGTAGCTTTCAATCTTGAAAATGTGCAAGGCTTTCACTATCATAAGCAAATAGCTTTCTAGATCCTTGAATTGAAAAAAAAAAAAAAAAAAAAAGATGATAAATTTATAATATTATTGAATGTTACTTGTTATATGATTTCATTAGAACTATCATTAAATTGGGAATTTAATTGGAGGATGAGGATGACAACTCATCTTATACATTTCATCAATCCAACAATTGCTTCCTCCCATCACAATTTTCATGTATCACTTTGTTTTCATGCTTTAAAATTGGAAATTAATAGTGTATATATGTTATCAAGATTTTTTATAAATTTTGTATGTTAAGTTAATCAAATAAAGATTTGTGTATGCAGGGCACCACTCTTTCCATGATAAAAAGATATGATTACTCTTCTTTATCTTTTAAATTATATATATACCAAATATTCTTGAATATAAATATAAAAGTGTAGATCAATTTATTAGTTTTTTTGTCAAAACTGATGACATTTTGAGTAAAGATGACAATCAAGAGTTAGAAAACTTGGACAATTAGATTATTTTCAAATTCTATACAGCAAAGAAACAAAGAATATGATCCATAATTATTTCAAAAGTGCACAAAAGGATCACTTTATCTTCTATTAGGATTGGATTGCCGCATATCCAGTAAGGCCCCCTTAAGAAATAGAGACAAGACTTATTGATATTTGATAATATTTAATGGATTTTTTTGAGATTTATTTTATATCCTATCCATTTGCCTTGTCTTCAAGATTTGTGTATCCCTAATTTTGTCTAAGGATGTTTGTGGGTTGAAAATGTGACACAATACGCAACCCTTTTGTACTTATCACAACCAAAAATTTATAAAAATTCATTCCATTTTTATATTTATATTAAATATATTAAAAAATATAATTTACTAAATTTAAAAGGAATACTTTTCTTATATAGGCAAATATTTTGAAGTGATAACAAAATGAGTGTATAGAAATTAAAATAAAATATATTTGTGTTAGAGTTATTAGACATAAGTTCATCGACCTATTTGATATGAAAAAAAAATATAAGATTTTAAAAGAAAAAACATAAACTTTCATAATTGTTGAATATGGCCTTTGAGCCTAATTGTTGGACTGGGCTTGCTTTTATTTACTTTTTGCTGGAGGGTTTCAATATCATGGACTTGAATGGAAGCTTTTGACAAAGTCCAATAGAATTTTGCCGGGTTTCACTCGGATCTGTATGTATATAGGCTCATGGGCCTTTATTATCATTATTATGTTTGTTTCTTTGTTTGTTACTTCTTATTTCTAATGTTGGGTAGAATTTTATATTGTTTGAATGAATTTATTTTTTCAGCAAGTTTGAAACTTCAAGACATTAATGTCTAATAGTCTTAACCTCAATCAAGACAGAAACAAATAAAAGCTGGCGTACTCTAATCAACTAACCAAACAATAATCCATTAAAATGGTAAACAACAAAATAACTCCCACATGAAAGTTAGGAGCTCAATAATACAAATGCAGGAATCCACACGTAAAGCCAATGTTTCCAATTCCAATGCTATCTCATGCTGTTTGCAGGAGTTGTAATCTTAACTTTGTCTGGTTAAACAAAATCAGGAGTGAACGAGGAAAGGAAATGCCTCAAAGTCAAGTGGTGTGTCCAAAGGAGGAACAGGAAGAGAAGTAGACAGTGCTCTAGTTAACTCGCTAAAGAATCTTGGCGACGAAAGCTTTACAGTAACCAACACCAGATGCTAACCATATGAGGAGCAGCATAAGGTCTCCCGAAATCCTCACGTCAACTACCATTCACCAAAATAAACAAACAGAAGAGTAAATAAAAGAGTTAAAAAACTCAAATTATATATGAACATGTATATAAATGAGTTTTTAATACATTTATGTAACAGATATACTATGTTCACAAGGTTTTGTTGATCTTACAGAGACAAAATCCTCCACAACAGGGCATTCAAACTGTTCAGCACCAGATTTGCCAAAGCACCGGAATAACCAGCACAGTGAATTGCCTCCAAGAGTAGATCTAGAGTATTATTCTGAAGTTCTCTCAGTTCAGATTTCAAATTGCAGATCCCTATATAGATATAGAACATCAAAACAAATCAGAGGATTTGGAAAGAATCTTCAGTAACAAGAATAAAAGAGACATCTAACCATTATAAACAATGAACAAGAAGTTTTGCTTCCTTGACAGACAAGCATAGTGCATATGGAAAGTATCTAAATTATAACACAAAAATATGCAACATAACTTCAACAGAATAGATACAAGATATGGAAGACTAACTTCTCATTGACTTCCCAACCCAAAAACACAGGATTCCTCATACTATCAAAGGCAACTCTACCATTCCGGGAACATCAGTCTTCAGAGCATCAAAGTTGTACCCAATCTGCTCTCGAGAGGTGGAGGCAGATATGTCACCCCAAAGTTGTACCCCATCTGCTCCCGAGAGGCAGAGGTAGAGGCATCAAAGAAAAAAAATCTTCTTTCTTTCTCCCGAGGGGTGAATCAGCTTGTGGACAATAAACAAATAGAATAGCCAAAATAAAAACCATATAAAAAATCAAAGAAATCAAATTATGAATAAGTTTTTCACACACTTTTGTAATGCATAATACTATATTCACAACGTTTCTTGATCATACAGCAACAAATTCCTCTAAAACAGTGCCATCCAATTTGTTCAGAGCTGATTTAGGAACCGAAAGTGGATTTGCCAATACATCCCTACAACCACCAGAATTGCCTCCAAGAATAGGCCTTCAGGATAGTTATGAAGTTCTCCTACCTCTAGTTTCAACTTGCACAGCTGTATAAAGATATAGAACATCAAAACAATCAGAGTATATGGCAAGTAATCTTCGACAACAAAGAATAAAAGGGACATCTAACGATTCTAACCAATGGACCCTGAGTTTTGCCTTTTCAACAAACAAGCATAGTGGATATGGAAAGTATCTAAGCTACTCTTCATAACATTAACAAAACATTGACAAATTATGGAAGACTGCCTTCTCATTGACGTCCCAATCCAAGAACACAAGTTTCCTCTTGCAATCAACAAGCAACTCTACCATTTCTGCAACACAAGTCTTCAGAGTATCAAAGATGTAACCCATCTGCTCTCTTAAGACAGTGCCAGATATGTTACCCCAAATGAGCTTTATTTCCCTAAAAATGTGCATGTGGCTAACAATTTTTCCTCTCTTGAAAACCGTCTTTTTCCAGCAAGTGTGAAATTCCATGTGACATTGATGTCTCGTAGTCTCAACCTCATTCAATATATAAATCAATAAAGGCTGCTGCACTCTAATCAATTAACCAAACAATACTCCATTAAAACGGTAAACAACAAAATAATTCCCGTGGGAGTTAGGAGCTCAATAATACAAATGCAGGAATAAACACATACAGCCAACGTTTCCTATGCTATCTGATACCGTTTCTAGGAGTCGTAACCCTCACTTTGCCGGGTTAAACAAAATCAGGAGTGAAGGTGGAAATGAAATGCCTCTGAGTCAAGTGGTGTATCCAAAGGAGGAAGAAGAGAAGTAGATCATTCTCTAGTCAGTGCGCCAAAGAATCCCGATGGCTTCACATCAATCCCACTTGAAATTGCACCATCCGTGGACTGTCAAGGATGGCCTGTTCACTCAAATTCATGATATGAAAAGGCATTCACTCTGTGATTTTGTAAGCAAGACACAAAGAAATTGTAATTCTTTAAAGTGGAAAGTAATACAGAAAATACAATCATATAAGACCATTATCACATCAGAAGAAAATTTAATTTCAAAAACCAATATAATTTGTAAGAAGATATACAATGACAATTAAGAGATGCCTTCGAAGAAAGGTACTAATTTTGGGATTGCAGGAACAAGAAAGTCAAAACAAATCACTATATGACCAAAAAAATTGTAAAAATAAAAAAAGCATCAATAAATGCATTACTTTCATTCAAATAAGCTCAATTTTGCCCAAATTGAAAATTTTAAAAAAATATCTAAGTGCATAAAAAAAAATAATATTACAAAATAGATTAATCTGGAAAATGCTACAAAATAATGGAGAAGACAAATTTTCAAATATTTTTTCTTGTTCATCGCTTTAATCAATAGAAATAGACATTCTTTATAATTTCAGTTCTTCAAAAATATCAAATTTATTTTTTTTACTATTTTCAGCAGCCAAATTTTATTGAAAAACAAGTTCAATAATTTTTTTTTTTTCAAATGGCTGATCCAATACTCACCATTCGCAAGAGTATTGACCTTAACTTTGCTGGGTTGAGGAAAATTAGGAGTTGATGCTGGCACTTGAAGTTGCACAGCAAGTTGTGAAGAGGTTCCTATTCATACAAATTCATGAGATGATAAATTTTAATTGTTTAAGGATGAAATTAATAGATAAAATGTACTTATAAGACCATAATTACATTAAAAGAAAAATTAATTGAAAAGACCAATAGAACTTGTAAGAAGACGGAAGGACAAATAACCCAGAAAATAAGAAAAATCTGTAAAATGAAGACAAATTCTGATGGAGAATATAAAAGAGGAGACAATTTTCAATATGTTTGTTTCTCAGGTCCACTGTTATGAAAGTCAGCTCTTCAAAAGAATCAAATTTTGTTTCCATTTTTTTAATATTTATTATAAAACGAAAAATTCCATTGTTTGTTTTTTCTTTTTTAAACTTTGAATGTTTACAAAAAAATAAAGGAAGGAAACAAAACTTGCTTACGTTGGGGGGAGAAGCAATTCTTTGGTTAATAACAATAGGATCCATGATTTTGTAATAATTATATAATAGAAATAACATAAAATTAGCAATCCTATTAACCCATAAGGATTGTACTGTAAAATTAGATTAAAAATCTTTTAATAAAATCAATAATTTGAATTTGAATTTGAATGTTCTAACTTTTCGTTTTCCTTTTCCCTCTGAAATGATCTTATTTAGTTCAAATGTTTAAACATAATTTATAAGATATGTAAATCGATAATTGGACTCCATTTAACCAAATAATAATAATAATAATAATAATAATAATAATAATAATAATAATGGATTCCAATCAGGCAAAAGCAATGAAATAGAAATAAATTTAATAATTTACACCACTCTACTGAAAAACTTTTAATGATTCCATATATTTTAAAAATTAAATTTTAATGAAAATTTTTTAAAACTAAATTTGGTAGAAAATATTTATTTGAATAATAAGGTTATAACAGATATTTTAGTTTAAAATTATAAAATAAACTCTTTATTGCTTTAGATAATACGTAATAATTAACTAAACCTTGTATTGTACATGCAAATATTAATTAATAATTGTTCCATTAATTCCTTTGTATTGCTAAGTACGGAATTAATAAATTCTTTGAATACATAATTTATCTAATAAACAAATAATAAAGACGAAAACTTGTACGCATCCATCTTCACAATGTTCGGACAAATTGTATGCTTTTCATGTGTTTGATGTTTTTCCAATAATCTCCGTTCTTCTAAAATACTCGAATTTACGATACTCAATTTCTCTAGTGTTGTGATCCGAAAAAGAAAATCTGGAAGTTCCATTAATTGCATGCTAAGTACAATCTTTAAGGAACTTAGACATGGCATGATCGTTGGAAAATCATTTTTTTTCTTCTTCTTCCCTCTTTGGAATCTTATAATTCCACTCTTCCCAATCATTCATATATTCAAATTTTAAATATTTTAATTTTGGAAACCCAACAACTGATAGAGATGAAGATGAAGGTGTAGTCGGATCGTTTTCAATTTCCAAAAATTCATTGCTCACAATCTTCACATTACTGATAAGTAAGTATATGTAACTCTTCCAAGGATGACAATTTCCCCAAACGAGGCAAAAGATCACAATTTTTAAAATTCCGAAGTCTTAAGACTCTCAATTTTATTAACGACGTCATCCAATTGGGGAATAAAGTTTTGCCTTTGTAATCCACTATCAATAATTTCTCTAAATTTGACGGTGGTCGTAAACATTCAAGAACTTCTTCTGCTCTCTCAATCGTACTATTTTCATCACAACTATCAACTTCAAATCCTTGAGATATTTCTTGTCATGAAGTATTTGTACTCTCTTAACCTCATCCACATTCATCACATTTCCCAAATCTCTTATTTCAAGATATCCTCGAAGATTGTTCAAATTTTTCAAACAATCAAGCGTCCTTCCTTCACGACTCACAACAAATAACTCTAATGTATGAAGACAAGTTAATCTTTCCATTACTTTAGGCATGAATATGCTCTCTGCACTTCCATTTAATAAATGCCTCAAGTTGATTAGCTTTCCCATTCCTTGAGGTAATTTTTCGAGATCCGGGCAATCTCTGATATCTAAGGTTTGTAAATTGTACAATTCACACAATGTTTCAGGCAATTCTTTTAATTTAAAACAACCATTCAAATTAAGATATCTCAAATGGATCAACTTTCCTATCTTTCTTGAAATCGTTTCTTTGCTAGTACGCAAACTCAATGCACTTAAACATGTCAACTCATCAAACAATTTATCTTCAACATCACAATTTTTATGTTCATCTATCAAGAGGCTACGCAACCTTTTTGCTTTAAGCATAGACACAGGAAATGAAACATCTCTGCCGAAACTCACCGTCGAATGACGAGCATTCTGATGCCAAGTGCTTGTGCCTGTTGGTTCTTCAGAATCACAAAATTCTAATGCAAAACATTCATTTTTAGTAAGACTCTGAGCAAAGTCATGTAAAAAATCATGCATCTTACATTCTGTGATGTTATTGTCGTCGTCTTTTTCAAAATCTTGGAAAAAGGAACGTGCAGCTAAAGTATTTAAATATTCTTCACCAATTACCTCCATCTCCTTACTATCAAGATAACCCTGGGCCATCCACAATTGAATCAGTTGATCTTTTCTCATTACGTAATCTTTTGGAAAGATTGCACAATATGAGAAACATCGCTTTATCATGTAAGGCAAATCATTATAACTTACTAAAAAAGCGGAAAAAAGTCCTTTTAATTTTAATTTTAACTGCCACATATCACTGATCAAAATTGCTTCCCATTCAGCACTAGTTTTTTTTCAAACGCAAAAAGACTACCAATTATCTTAATTGGT
>JAWDEX010204632.1:0-11245 GCA_035221805.1 Trichilia hirta
AAATGGAAAATGTTTTCATGATTCTTTAGCCTTCCTTGATGTCTTCTATATGTTTTTTAAGTGTAAAAAACAAGAAAAATGGTTTATGGAAGGCATATGTCTTCTAAGTCTCCAATGAAAGTATTTGGAACCATTTTCAATAAATTGGTGTATGAATAACTTTAGAGGCAAGAGGGAGACTTCTTGTTGGATTCTATACAAAGTAAACAAGGTATGTTATGTGGTTGTGTTGATAAATTTGCATAATACCTATGTTTGGTTAGATAAAAATTGAAAAAGTTTACATATGTAAACCAAAAAATGATCCTTGCAAGAATGTCTTGCTAAATTCATCTTTCAATTTTCAAGGTGCTAACTCTCTTATAGATAATATTTAATTGCTTTTAAAGTAAGAATAATCATAAGATGTTAATTGTGACCTCTTGAATTTACTGTAGTATTAGCTATGAGTCAGAATCGATCTTATCAAGTTTGTTTCAAACTATTTAAATACTCAATAATTATGGTTAATATCTAGTAATATGTCGTAGTCTTTAAATCACAATAAAAAAATTCTTCATCTAACCATTCATATCTAACTATACATTTCGTATAAATAATCTTCTTCTTTTTATCTAATTTCGATTAAATTAAAGTTTATGGGTGTCAAAATTTTAAATTTAGTCATATGTAGTTATTAGTCAATAAGCATTGAACCCATTACTATAAACTCTTTGTATGACTTTATTTTTATTCATAACTAGAATATTTGAGTTTCAACCATTTATTAATGTCCAACTGAAAACTTAAAACTGAACTAAGTTAATGAAACTTTGAAATCCCATATATCAAGTCAATATATCCCTTCTGACAATCATTTATATCTCAATATAAATAGCACATGGCCAAATTAATTTTTTGTACAAGACTTAATTAGTCTCCTATTTATACACCATATAAACTATATGCATCTATACCGATTAATAATTATGATATCTTTAGTTTAAGAAGTAGTTAACATAATAGTACAATTTTATAATGAATCATTAACGACATACCTTTATATAATTCATCATAACTTCGGTCACATTTAATAAACAATACTCTAACTATTAATCCTTATTAATATCCTAATGATATAATGATTATATTATTTGCACTAATATCATCTCATAATATTCTTAAAAAATATTCAATATGTTTACTTTGCGATGTCGATACCCGATCAATATTATTTTTTTAGAGAACAATTTAGATAATTATGTTATCTAAATATTCATATGTATATTTTATCATTAGTATGATTAGATAGCAGAAGTAATATATACATATGAATAAGAAATATTTTTTTTATTAATAAATATGTACAATATATATCACAATAGTAATTTAATATAAAATACCCAAAATCAATAATAAAAATAGTTTTAGGACATATAACACCAACGAATTAAGCAAACAAATTGTGTTTCTACTTTCTTTTTATAATCTTTGAATTCTTTTAAAGTCTCTAATTTATGCTTTAAAATATATACATGTCTATATCTAAAATTATCATCAATAAAAGTGATAAAATATTTCATACTTCTATATGTTTTTGTCCTTATAAGTCCACATAAATTTGAATGTATTACTTTAATTAATCTAATTATTTCCTATGATTCGAGAAAGGTTTTCTCATTATTTTATCTTTAACGCAAGATTCACATGTGTCAAGTTTATCTAATCTACTTAAGAAAGCATTCCTTTATTACTTATTCTAAACATTTTATTTATATCTATATAGCCTAATCTTAAATGTCAAAGTAAAGTATCATTAAAATTTAACACATAGACATAATTAAAAAAGGAAGTTTTATTCATTATAGATTCAATTGAGTATATTATATCAATTCTTTTATCCCTTAAAAGTATAAGACCGTTTGTTCCTGTAGTCATAAATTCATACTTAAATCTAATCTCAAACCACTTTTTTATCTAGAACAGACATAGATATTAGATTTCTTCTCATTAATAGAGTATATAACACATCTTTTAATATTATAGTGGCATCCGCAGATGAGACTTACAATCTCTTATGTCTTAGACATCAACATAGGTGTTATTACCCATATATAATAAATGTTTTCTTGGTGCTTTTTTCTCAAAGTTGACAAATTAACTTTTGTCGTTATTCACATATCTAGCAGCAGTAGAATTCATTTACTATTAATTTTAAAATTCAGCAATAAGTGCTTCGAAAATAGTCAAAATAATTTTTTTCTTCTCTGTCTTTTTATTTTTATATTTTGGACATTTGACTTTGAAATGACCAGTATCCCCACCTATAAAACACCCATTTTTTATGTGTCTTATTTTTTAATCCAGACTTCCATGGTCCCCCTTTTCACTTTGAATTCCTTTTATTGTGCTTTCTTTTGTCATTTTGAGAACTTTTCACCACGGGAAGATTGTTGGAGAAATTCTCCTCTTTTATTCTATTTACCTTGACCTCTTTAATTGCCAATATTACAGGTAATATAGTTATGGATCAATTAATTTATCCACATGTTATTGAGGTCACAATATGATCCCATATCCTTAGCAGACTATTAAGAAGAATTAAAATCTGCATCTTATCAAAAATTTTATGACTAGCATTTGATAGATCTTTTGCAAGGAATTTCAACTTGATAATATAATTCTTTATACTTTCATTTTGATTCACACAAAGACTATTGAATTTTGCTAACTTAATTGAATATATATATTAAATTTCAGTCTACACTTATTATCTAATATATCTATAATTTATTTAGCAGTATTATAGCCCTCATATAAAAAAAAATTAAATCATTTTACATGTTACTAAAAATTCTTGTTTTAATTAATTCATTATCTTCTTCTCATTTATCTAAAGCCGTATTTTCTGTGGGTTTTTCTTTTCTAACAACATACAATATTTTCTAATGTGTCATTTAAATAGAAAATTGTTTTTTTTATATATTATAATTAATATTATTTAATCTTTTTGCCTTAAATAAATCAGAATTATATTTACTAGCCATAATATAAATCAACACAATACAAATAAATAAAAACTCTGTAAATTTTAACTCTCAATTGATTAGGTAATAATAACCTAATCTTATACTCATTTAATTATGATCGTAAATATAGTTTTTTAGAATTTTTACATTTCCTTGTTCAGAAGTTGAAACAATCCTTTTTACTTTGAATAATTACTTTGTATTAACAACCTTCAGATATTTTAATATACTTGTGAGTCGAAGTGGTCTCGAGCCTCAGATTTGTTTTACAACACTTATTTTTCTTGCACACAAGTCAAGAATAGTAAAACTAATCTTTTTTTAATGTGTTAGTAAATTAAAGTAGTGCAAAACCAGTATTTTTCTTTTATTTATTTATACACTTTCAAAGATTTTTAGATTTTGAGTGCTTAAATCTAAATTCAGAGGTTACAAATCAATCCGGCATGCCAAAAAATCTTAAAATACCAAATTTTTGTCCGATTGAAGCTGGTTTGAGTCTTGAACTGGGTTTGAAAAATTCGAATGATTCAATCAAATTGAAAATAAATTAAATCGAACGGTTTGGTTAGAATAGGCTATTGTGTAAACCAGGTTTAGATCAGGGTTAGACCAAATTGGGTCAGGATCAAACTTGGTCTGGTCATGCGTCTTCAACCTTCATGTGCATATGTCGTGCATGCTTAATGATTTTTTTATTTTTGATTTTTTGACCATTTTCAATGTTCGATTCAATGATTTCAATATCGTTGGATTTTTCTTGATAAGTAAAACATGTATGGACTAAGAAAAATTCAAAAATAATGATTAAATTAATTTGAAATGATGGAAGAATTTTTTGCCTCTTTTAGACCTTTCTCTGCAAATTTCGAGCTCTGATACCACTGTTGAAAATTGATAATACCATCTTGAGATTAGTGATTGCACGCAGAGATATCAAAAAACTCAAAAGTAGAAAGTATTTTTAAGAATTTCACAAATAATATTTAGTTTCTCATTTTAGAAATACTAAACTTTTTAAATATTTTTTTATATATTTTTTACTACTTTTATTTGTCTATTTGTAGGCAAATGAAATAGATGATATAATGTGTGAATTAAAACATAATTGTTCAATAAAAAATTATATTTTTTACCATTTTTATTATTTGTAATAACGCCTTTTTATCATTGTGCCTTTACAGACATAATTTATGCACGTTACCTACTTTGATCATCCCCTTATAGTAGATTGTCTTCTATGGACTGTCCCACTTTCCTCACCTAAATTTTCATCCTTAAATTTTTGTACCTGTACGAATATTTGGATGTATCCACTCCATCTCTACAATGTCATCGTTTATTCTAATTCCTATTCTCTCCCTACGTCTCTAGTATGCCATGTTCAAACACTGAAGACGGAACCCTTTGTTTGTCGTAGAACGTAACCGGGTGCTATAATTGAGGACATCTGAGTACCGTACTCAAGCCAATCAATCACCACCACGACTTCAACCATTTCTTTATGCTCTCTCTCACAGACATGGAAGCCTTCCTTTACATCTCTAATTGTTGTTCAATTAATTTAAGAAGGCTTCTATTTTCAAGAGATTATAACCCTAAATTTTATTATAATTCTAATTATTAAAATAACACAATTTATAATTTCTTTTAAATCAAATCCGTAAATAATCAGATTTCACTAATAATATGAGAATGAGATCAGTGGTTTAAATGATTCTTCTCTTAATTTTGGTTATTCGAGAATTATTTGTTTAAATTTTCTCGGAAAAATGAAAATCCAACAATGGATATTTGTTAAAAGAAATACAAATTATATCTTTAATTATAGTTTATGAAAAATACAGGGATATGGATATTATTCACCCAGTATGTAAATACAACAAAGCGTATCTTATTAATATTAATAATATTTTTTTATTAAAAAAATAAGTTTTTGAGTAATCTCTGGCTTTGATTTTGTCCACGTCATAGTTTAAAAGTGAGCTGACATTGGTCTGGGCCTTTACTGACAAATTAATCATTTCTGACACGTGTCTGTGACATGATTCACAATCCCACGTGGCCGCGTTGTCAATGGGCTTTGTCTTTTCATTCAATGTTATCATTAATATAAATTCAAGTTTCTAATATTCTATAATATATCTGTTTTATATTAATTTATGGAATATTACATACATAATTAATTTTCGTAATCAATAAATTAATTTTCATTCCAATTATGATACTCAAATTTCGGCAAGTGGCACATATCTATATGCAGGGATATGGATATTATCATAATGATATACAAATTTCTTTTCAATTATTTTCTTTTGATTTATTTTTTATACATATTAATTAATTAATTACAACATATGCAATATGTAAAGCTAGCTTGTTGGAAAATATGCAATATGCAAAAATTATGAGGTCGTGTTGACAGGGACCCATAAAACAAGTTGACAGAAAAATTTTGCTTCCTGGGTAATTATTTTTTAAAATATGATATATTATACATTTTCTAATTTTTTTTTATTTTTTATTATAATTTTAGTTCTTCAATTATACTCTCAATTATTTTGTTACAATTTTTAATTCTACATTATATTTTTTTATATTTTAATTGGATTGAAAAAATTCGTGATGTCTTTGACTTGTAATATTGTTTTATAAAATTTTTTTATGATAATATTAATGAACAATTTTCTCCACATACATTCAATGATTATATCCCTTTCTTAGTATCTTTAGGCTGAAGTTTTAACGATACCTTTCATAGAACATGCACAATTGCATAGATTTGCAGTAGATTCGTGAATAAGTTATCAGTTTTTACAGCAACAAAATAAAAATCTTCTTAATTTCGTTTAATAATTTATCTATAAATTTAAATTCTATATAAATGGTATTGTTAATTTGATTTATAGTTATTTTTTCTCCCTCTATCTCTCTCGCACTTAAATTTGTATACAAATTAATAATCTTTTAATTAGAATCTCCTAAATTAAGAATCTATTCTGGGTTTTGTCCTCTCAAGTAGGGTGGGCAAATATGTGGATATAAGATATGGACAGGCTCCGACCCAGATTCAAATGCAATAAATTAAACTCAATTTCGTTTCATTATTCGAATTTTACTTAATATAGTTATGATACAGTTTGATAAATGCGAATATCCGAATCAAATTTAAGATTTGCTAATTTATGACATTTTGACTTTTATTTTTTTATATTTTTTTTATTAATTTCTTAACATTTGTAAGTTTGTATTGTAACATGTTATTTATGAAACAAATATATCCAAATAAATAAAATTTATAATTGTAAATTTATTTTTACTTTTACAAGAAAAAATAAATAACTTCAGAAATAATATTAAAATTAAATTTGATCTGTATAAATAGAACTAAAAGGGTAAAATACAATTACCAATTCATCAGCGCCCCAGATATGCAAATATCATATCATTAATCCATTACACCTATTTTTGCAAGAAACAAATTAAAGAAATCTAATTGACTCCAAATCTCTTATAAAAATGATATCACTATAAAATGGACATTGATCGAATTGGGAATGATCCTAGCAACTCATTAAACCTAAGGCCTAAAGTTCTTAATGCAATTCATGGAAGAACTTGAAAATTGTTGTCAAATCCACTTAACAGATTGTTAGAAAGGTTCAAAAATCGTAAGTTATTTTTACTTACATTTAAGAACCATCCAGGTACTTGACCAACAATCTTGTTGGAGGAAAGATCTAGATACTCCAATTGATCTTGGTTGCGCAAAAAATATGGAAATTCACTAAGGTTGCATGAACCGAATCCTATAGAATTGAATTTCTGTATATTGGTACTAGTTGAAGTGGTTCCCAAAAACAATGAAAACTTGTTTGATGAAAGATCTAATACATATAAATCTTCGCAGTTATTAAGGAACATGGTTAGATTCACTTTGCTGGAAATATCAAGGTATTGAAGATTTTTGAGCTCATAGATAGAGTAAGGAACCGAGCCTTCCAATTGATTTGATCGAAACACCAAATGATGCAGTTGAGTGAGGTTCCTAATTTCAGCTGGTATATGGCCAGTCAATTGATTATGATATAAGTTTAAATATGTTAGTTTGTTGAGATTCATTAGCCAAGATGGGATTGAACCAGTTAATTGGTTATGACTCAAATGTAATTCTCTAAGTTGTGTCAATTTCATCAGCACAGAGGGTATCTCACCAGTTAAGTTCATATTTATAAGGTACAAATGAGTGAGTTCCGTAAGATTACCAAGTAAAGCTGGTAACTCAATCTGATAGCTATTAGAAGATATGTCAAGATAGAGAAGATTGGTAAGGTTACTAATTGAAGGGGATATTTGTTTTGTAAAGGAATTGCCTCTAACACTCGAGTAAGATAAGGATCTAAGATTAGCAATAGAAGTAGGCAACTCACCCTCAAAGCTGTTCCAAGAAATGTCCAAATGAAGGAGATTTCTGAGGTTACTAATGGAAGACGGAACTTTTCCTGAAAAATAGAAGGGTCTAACATCTTAGTAAGATATATTAAATTAAAATTTTTTATCTAGAGAGAATCAAGATTAGTTAACTCAAAAATTCATGTCAGAATTTACCTTGCAATTCGCATCCACGGAGAGACAAAAATGTCAAGGAAATTAAATTTGTCAAGGCGGGAGGTATTGAAGAGGAAATCTTCACCTCACTGAGATCAAGTACATTCAAGTTGAGTAGCTTCTCAACAAGATTTGTTATACTCGGGTTTTGGAGCTCCAGATAATTTTGTGATACATCAAAAAAAACCAACTTGGAGAGTTCTAGTATCTCCGATGGTATTTGACCCAAAAAGATAGAAAGAGAGAGGTTCAGATACGTTAAACTTGTAAGGTTAATCATCTCAGTGGGTATACTTGACGAATTGAAATCATTATCAGCAAGGCTAAGCCATTGAAGATGAATAAGTTGGAAGAGACTGCTGCTAGAATTTATAGAACCATAGAGGAAACTACTAGTGAGGTTAAGCTTGACAACATGACCAGTGTGTACATCGCATTTGATGCCGTCCCATAAGCAACAATTACCATTTTCTTTATCCAACTTCCATGATTCAGCCTTTGGATAAGCAGAAGGATCATCAGAAGCCGACTTATCAATGACAAGGCTTTGCTTGAATTTCAACAAAGCAGATAGCTCGTTATCATGACATATCGGTTGAATAGAAGAAGTAAAGTGAGTTGAAAATGTAAGATGAAATAATAAGACAGAAGAAACCAAATGCAAAAATGCAAAGAAACATTGGGATAACTCCATATTAGATTCTGCAAGATAAGGAACCTGGGTAGGATGAAGAAGAAGAGGAGTTGTTTTGATTGGTAAACATAGTAGAGAAACTAAGTTGCTTTTATAGATAAGTAGGCTGCATGCAATTATTGCAATAATTTATTCTATCTCAAATTCCTCAAAGTAAGTCGTTGTGTGTGGAGCATGAGAATTACTAAAGATTGTAAAAGTAGTTTGAACAAGTATTTATAATATGTCCTTTCAAAAGAAAAAAGGACATAAAATTCATATGAATAATCCATATGAAATTTCGACTGAACTTCAAAGGGATACGCCAAATAATAATGAGGACCACAGCCAAATTTCTTTAAAGGCCTTTCAGACTTTTCTTACATCATGAAAAGACATGAAAATGAGTTTCACGTGAGGAAGAAAACGAGAGACACACAGTGAAGACTCAGGTAAATCGGTCACAATGAAGTTATTACAGGTTTGAGAAGAATTATCACATCATATGTAACCTTTCAAATGGTGAGAAAAAGCATGTTGAATAACGAAATAATTAATCACTCAATACAATTTACTTATTTATTTATACTTTTAACTCTATCAAACAACTTACTGTTAGTGTAAATAGAGAATAGTACCCACTATGCAAATGCAAGTGTTTTTATAATGGGTTTGTCAGGTGTATCTAAGAAAAACATCAGATTATTGAATTGCACTCTACTCTAATATTATATCAAATTATCACTTAATCCAAGAAATTTAGCTTGAAGGTGAGCCCATTCAATAACTGCTCTATAATCATCGACAATTAATGGAGGTTACTCTTCAATTAAGTCAAGCTTAATAAATCTTAATGATGAAGACTAGATTTGGCCGATTACATATTGACAAAATAAAATGTAAAAGTTACAATTAATTTTTGTGTTCCAAGGTTTTCAATTGGCACCCAAATATTTTTCCAAGCCTTTCATATATGCTTGTGCTGAATATTAAAAAAAATGAGAATTTTATCTTATCGAATGAATGTTTATCTGTGTGGCATGAGGAAAAGCTCTCAAATTGAAGTAAATTCATATGTGGAAACTAAGAAGTTAGCATCTAAGATCATTGAAAGTGTTGTATTCGGTTAAACTTTGCTCAAGTAATTTGTGAAAATTAATTAATTGAGAAATTGTCAATTAAGATCATTGAACATGTGGTATATATTTTCAATGTATGATTAGTTCACAAGCTATAGCATCTGGATCCTAAATAAAGCCTATGTGAAACCATATATTTTCAATTTATGATTAGTTGTTTTTTCCTGTTAATTCTCTTCATTCTTTTTTTGTCCAGTTATCCTTTTCTTATTGCTTCAGGAAACCGAAGTAATTGAAGCCATCAAATTTGACTTTATTAAAGAAAACAATGCAATTGAATGTCAGAAAATTTTCAAAAGTGACCTTCGCTTATCCTTTAGTATTGTTTCAGGAAACAGTAATAATTTAAACCATCGAATTTGACTTCATCAAAGAAACAATGCAATTGAATGTCAGTATTGGAGCGGTATCTATCAAATATTCCTAGAAAGAAAACTATTGCATAGAACAAATGTAAGATTCATTTGTGGATTGTTCACATTACTTTCTTAATAAAATAAAATAAAAAATAAATAAAAAGGCTAACCCCCTCACAAACAAACATACTTATCTATAAAATATTCCTAGAAAGAAAATTATTGCAGCGAAGAAATGTAAGATTCATTTGTGAATTGTTCACATTACTTTCTTAAATTAAACCAACCCCCACCCACTTCACACACAAACAAGTATCTTGTTTATTTAGCTCAATATGTTTTCAACAGGGATCTCAATATGTTCAAAGTCAATTTGATCAGGATTCCATATTTTGATGGCTTCTTCAATCTTAAAAATTGTTGTTATAGGATGTTTAACTTTGAAAGAGATTCACCCGTATTTTCTAGTGCACATAAAGCTTAAAATAATGCATATAAAAAAGATTGTACCACAATATTCTTGATTTAAATTTCACATATTTTTGAGTTTTTTTTCTTGGAGATTCTTGAAATTGAAGACATTAAATGATTGTAAACTTGTTATAGCAGTTTGATGAAATTAGATCTTCGATATCAAATTATATATCCGCATCCTAACTGCTTAGCATTTTAGTTTAGCAAGCAACCTACATATCTTCTTGTTCTTTACCTGTACTACAATGCCTTATGCATGCGGTATTTGATACAATAAATGTGTACAAATAATTTACATCTATATAATAAATAACTATACCTAAATCCAAATAGAAGCGTATAGGCAATTAATGGTATACTGAAATACAATCAACTATACATCTAAGATGGCTGCAATGCTGCTCAAATTATTGTAAATAAATCAAAAGTGTAAAGACTCTTCAAACTATATATCTACAGTGGAATCTCAGCTGATTGTTCGGAACTCGATAGGAATAAATGAACATTGATGGAATTGGGAGTGGTCCTAGCAGCTCATTAAATCCAAGATCTAACGTTCTTAACGCAATTCATGGAAGAAGTCGAAAATTCTCGTCAAAGCTGCTTAAGAGGTTGTTAGAAAGGTTCAAAAATCATAAATTATTTTTACTTACATTTAAGAATCATCCAGGAAATTGACCAACAATATTGTTGGAGGAAAGATCTAGTGATACTAATTGATCTTGGTTGTGCCAAAAACATGAGAATTCGCTAAGGTTACATGAACGGAATTCTATAACAAAGAACTTTTGTGTGCAAGTATTAGTTAAAGTGGCTTCAGTGAGCAATGAAAACTTGTTTCATGAGAGAAGTAATACATACAAATTTCAAGTTATTAAGGAGTATGGTTATATTCACCATTCCACTCAAATTGTTGATAGAAATATCGAGATTTTGAAGATTCTTGAGCTCATAGATGAAGCAAGCAATGGAGCCTTCCAATTGATT
>JAWDEX010204643.1:0-11243 GCA_035221805.1 Trichilia hirta
AATAACCGACTCTTAATGCCTTCACGGGCGGCAAACACTGAATCCACCTTTCTCTTACATTACCAAGATTATTATAAAACAAAGAAAGGAACAAAAGAAGGATGTCACGAGAATAAGAAAAGAAAGACATAAGTGGATAGGTTTTCTTACAATGATGACAAAAGTCTCTGGATTCAGCATAGTTCTGTTGTGGTAGTTTGGTCTGTATGCTGTTGGGTATGAATTGGCTCTGCGAAATTATTGTATTAAGAACATGTGAATGAACATGTCCATCATTTTCATCTTACCCTATTTCACATGGAAGGAATCACAAGAAGCTATGGAGATGGCTACGTGTCTGCTATGGATGTATATCCCTTCGCTTTTAGTAATAATTAATTTCATTAATAATAATTTGTGATTTGCTTTTGTATTATTTTCAAGATTACGAATCTCTAGATAATCTAAACTTCTATTATATTGTGTTTAGATGGAAGAAAACAAGGGCAAGTCTATTAAGCTCGCTGCATCTTCACTGTATTAATTGCTTTTATCCCAACTATGATAACCTAAAAAAATATGAGGAATTAATCATATATATTATTTTTTAATGTAAACAGTTTATCCTCCCATTAAGGAAGTAAAATAATTTTTGAAGGAATATATCGAACTAATTCTCTAAATCTTGAACTGCATATATATATAATATTATTCAACTGCATATAAATAGTCCAAAATGCAAGTTTCGATCGACCACCACTCAAATTCATTCTCACTGGAAACTCCTCCTTCTCTGTACTTGCTTAATTCATTATAACATTCAACTAGGTAATGGCAAGAAAGACAAGCTTTGTGACATTCTCTAGTCTTATTTTGATATTCCTTTTTCTTGTAGAGAATCAGGTAATTAAGTCTAATCTCTCTGTTCTATTAATCCTTTTAACAATGAAGATAAAAAGAATTCATTTATATTCATCTATAAGTAATTCTGTGATTCTACTAGGCGACTGACATTGCTGAGGCTCCCATCCCACAACCACAACCAAGTCCCAGCAACAGTAACCATTCCACGGTGAGATTAATGTTTCACATACATATAGCCAATTTTATGTTTTCTGTTTCTTTCAAGTTTCTGGAAATATTCTAATTAATGTCAAAACCATTCTTGTTTCTTTCAACTTCAGTTTGGAACTACTCAAGGAAGTCTTCAACCCCAAGGTAATTTAAAAGATTCGTTTATATAAATTAGCTGTGCCGTAAACTACTAATATTGTGGGAAGTAGCTAGCTAAAAATTGATTTTGGTTGCGTAATTTCATTCGATTGTTTGATGATGTATATGGTGCTGTTGCAGAATGCGGACCGCATTGCACGACAAGATGCTCCAGGACACAATACAAGAAGCCATGCTTGTTCTTCTGTCAAAAGTGCTGCGCTAAGTGCTTGTGTGTGCCTGCTGGGTTTTATGGAAATAAGCAATCCTGTCCTTGCTACAATAACTGGAAAACCAAGAGAGGAGGCCCCAAATGCCCTTGATTGAAACTACTCGTTTCATTCTTACCTCAATTGGAATTTTCAACTCGTTTCTATAATCTTCTTTCGTTTGATCACTCGCTCGTTTGTTCTTCTGTTTATGTGTGTGTCTCTTTGATTACGTTGACATTTTCTTTCGTTATTTAAATTGGAATGCATTAATTCTATTTCAAGCATAAAACCCCATTTCTCACACTCAACGAACTATTAATTCTATTACAAGCATAAAACCTCTTTTCTAAGTCACTCAACGAATTAAGATTGTGTGCTAATTTAAATTTATCAAATTTCTTAGACACACGTGCACATTTTTATTTATGTATGATCAAACTTCTTTTTTTTTTTTTATTCTTATTTATTAACCACAAAACATAAGCATACATTTACAAGTAAAAGATTAGATCAGTACTGAATTCTAATATGTCAGTCAACGCCTGCTTTCTGCTTGTATTAATTTTGTTATAGGACAACTCAAAATTCACATATTCAAAACAAAGATCATATGAGAATTACAAAACCCATATCAAAGAAGAGTAGCATGTATATTCAACAAACAAAAATGCTTCCAAAATATCCTCAGAAATCAGTAATTGTTGGGTTGTTCTTCATCAACAGATGGACTGGTATCAGGTTTATCACACATAGGTGTGGTATAATAGAATGGACCAACTGTGTATTTGACAAAGTCATTATACACATAAGTGGGTCGCATAAGCTTTACTCCAGTTTTTCCATCTACAAAATCAGTGGCTATGTTGCAGACGGCATGAGATGACGACACCAATCTCACTAAGCAGAATTTAACTTTCAATAATTTCTTACCATTAACAAGTTTGTTCACGGTCATTTCAAATTGACCTTGCTCATCTGTGACATCACTTTTGTAGCACATCACCCGACTTCTCTCGTCCATGCAAGTAAGAGAAACCGTAACACCTGCAAATGCACATTAAATAAGTTAATTAATGAGTAATTAAGTTTGCAAATCACCTCATGATTTAGAATCAGATTATACCTTTGAGAGCCTGGGAACCATTAATCCATTCCTCATAACTCTTGGAGCAATCTTGGCACAATACTTTACCAGCCACGTGTATGATTCCAGCTTCAGCTACGGGAGTTTCCTCATAACTATTAGCCATTACCAAATTGGTGCATCCCAAAAATAATGCTACTACTGCTGCAAATGATAACAATTTTGCGGTTGCCATTTCTCTTTTTCTTCTCTCTCTTTGTTGAATGATTTAGAGATGAATATTTTTCGAAGATGAAATTGTGCATCTTTATAGGAAAGAATGTTGGGAAATGGGTGGAAGGGCACTACTTGAGACGTGCAACCCATTTGGAATTGTTTTTTAATTTCTTAGTTTATGCGAGGTCATATGTATGTTTGTTAATTCTGTGCAGCTAATACCCAATTGAATAGTTGTCATAACATTATAATAATGAAGGTCAAAATTTAGTTAAGACTGAAATTTAAAACGCAATTGAGGGTTCATCCATTTTTATCCCTGAATTACGCGTACAGCACAAGATATGCATATATCTTGGTAATTAATAAAATCAAAATGCCTAAGAGCAACAGAAAATTAGTAATTAGAAATAAGAATAAGGGTTCAACGATAACATTTAAAAATAAATACCAAGAATCAAAGATCAAAAGAAGCAAACAGAAACTCAAGCACAATTGAAAAAAAAAAAAAAAAATTATTTTGTTAATAAAATAGTTTTTCTAAAATGTATGTTACAAAAAAATGGAGTAAAATTTTTAAAAATAAAATAAAGATATTTTAGAGTTTTAATCATTTAAAAACATTCTAAAATCTCTACTTTGAAGAACTCACCAAAAATTTGAGTTTCCCATACGAATGGTATAAAAGTTTATTTGATCATCACTCATTTTTTTAGTTACAATCATATAGCATAAAAAAAAAAAAATTTAATATTTTATTCTATTAAAAACCATCTTTTGCTGATGAAAAAATTCATACCAAACAAAAAATAAAAACATTTAAATTTGATTTTCATTAAGTATTATTTACTGTAAAAAAATCTGATGAATAAATTTATTTATATTTCTTAAGTTGTTTAAATAAAAATCAAAATAATGTATTTTAATTAATTATTATAAGGTATAAAATAATTATATGTCATTAATTTTTGAGAATTATTAATTTAAATTAATTATAATATTTAAATTTATACTATTTTTTATATATTTATTTTTAAAAAATATCAGCATGTTTATGACATGACATCTTTTTTATTGAAGTAATGTGATTGGACAATTTTTATAACTTTTTGACTATTGTAAAATATAAGTTAAAATAATATTAAAATTAATTAAAAATAATTTTTGTAAAAATTAATATTACTAAATACTTTTCATAACTTTAATTTTAAAATCAAGAAGTTAATAATATTAAAGATTATCTCACTCCGTTGATGCATCATTATAAAAGATATGCAAACAGGCCAGATCGGACCGAACTGACATATGGAACTGTGGTCCATGAGAGTTCACGTGCCAGGTCGGCTCAGGCACTCACAGCACTCTATAGAACGATCCCAAGCTTATTCAAATTTTTTTCAGGCCCCTGAAGGCCCATTGACATGAGCAGTTGGACTTGAGTCCATTGTGTTGAGAATAAAATTTTTAAATAGTATTACAGGCCAGCCCGTGGGCCCATAATGATAAAATTAAGAAATAAAATTATATTTAAGAATATAAATAAATTATATTTATTTATTAAATTTGATTCGTTAAAATTAAAAAAAAAAATAGAATTTTACTATTAATCTTAGTTGTCTAAGGATTTTGTATAATAATAGATTAAATAAATTTCAAAGGTCATAATTTTTTGAACTTTATTAAATTAGAATTAGAATTACAAAATACGATAATATATTAAACTTTAAATATAATATTATAAACTATAGGTTGATTAAATATTATATCAATAAAAGTATCAAGGTATTAATTGTTTTAAATTTTAAAATAAAAACAGATAAAATAAATTACAAGTTGAAAATTACAAAATTTACCTTTTGTTTATTAAATTAAAATTCTGAAATACTATAATGTACGTTAACACAAATTTAAAAATTAAAATCTAAACAAGCTACTATTATATTACATCACCTATAAATTTATAATTACAAGACAAACAAATTATATAGTAAATAAGAATTATAGAATACAATAATACACACATTATAGCAATGAATTGGTTTAGTGATAATTATCAATTAGTTAATTCATTAATGTTTTAAAATAACAAAAAATTATATAAATTGTAAGTTTAGAAGTGGAATAGTTGCCAATTATTTATTAAATTAAAATTGATAAATTAAGTTTAGAAGTGGGATAGTTGCCAATTTATATAACAAGCTAAATTTATAAGTGTATAAACAATAGATTGATTAAATACAGTAATATCAATAATAATTAGAATTTGAAATAATTATAAATAAAATACAAGTTTACAATAATAACACACCACTTATTTATTAAAATTGAAATAAGAACACAAAAATAAACATAATAATATATTACATGAGTTAAAAATTATGATTAAAACATAATATATTAATATTTTGTCTAAAATTATTAATTTATTAATATCTTAAAATATTATAGATTAAGTATATTACAAATTTGCAAGAATAATATTCATAACGTATTTAGTAAACTATAATTAAAGAATTAAGAAGCTAAAATATAATACATTAATATTATAACTAAAGATTACTTACAACGTTAAGAATGATTGCTAATGAATTAATTACTAATATTTTAAAAATATTAATTATTTAAAAAATATAAGTTAGAAACTCATAATTAATTACGAGGAATTAATTTTTATCCAAAAATAAAGAAATATAAATAATACGTTAAATAGATATAACATCAATAATGACTGTCAATCAATTTATTTGTTAAATTTAATCTTATAAAATATAAATTAATTAAGTACAATATAAATGGTATTCTCAATTAATTAATCTATTAATATTTTAATATAATAACAAATTAAATAAATTGTAAAGTTTATAAGTACAATATTCACTACTTATTCTTTCACTACAATAGAAAAGGTCTTTCGGTGATGACAAAAAACCTGCCACCACGGCATTGCAACATGGTCCTCGCAGCAAGAAATAGCCACTCTAAGTTGCTAAAAGGTATTCAGCGACAATATTGTGCCGTCGCTGAAAAACGTTGATTTACTCGAATACTTGGGCATTAGTAATACCTATACGTCATCGTAAAAGGCATCTTGTGCGACATCATATATGGCGTTGCTAAATATAATGTGTGGCCTTGTCGATATTTTATTTAGTGGTGACTTTCTGATGTTGTTGAAATTTGAAAATGAAAATTTGGTGATGTCATTAATGTCATCGCCAATTATTATTTAATTTTAAAATATACTTTTAAATTAAATTTACATAAATTTAGATATCAGTAATTTCTAACCTAAAATAGTAATTTTATCACCAAATAGTATTTCAATTGCAATTAAAGAAACAAACAATTTAAATAAAAATAATCTAGATAAAAGATATATAAACATAAATTATTCTAAATCATACACAAAAATATCCATTCGAAATTAATGCAAATGTCCCAGTCCATCCAAATCAACACCAATTGAAATTCATAAATCATTTTAAATTCAAAATTCAAAATTTAAATTTGTCCACAATGGCTTCTTAAACTCCTCTTCATAAAGTGTCTAAGTTCCAAAAAAAATTAAAGAAAGAACAAAAAATGAATCATGCGATGATAAGAACAAATACAAAGTCTAAAAAGACATAAAATCCTCTAAATTTTAGATTTAACAGCCACATTTTCTATAATTCCTATGAAAATATTGTCAGTGACCTAATACACATTCAACAAATAACATATTTACAACAAATATAAGTATATACATTTGAAAATAGCATAAAGCTGAGAAGATACTATTCAATAACTTATTCAATAAATGGATGCCAATAACACATACCACCGTAAACCTTTGCTTGGTACATTTTTTTTCCCAAAGGGACTTCCCCAACTATTGAGCCTAAATAAAATAACTGATAGAAAACAAAAGGCAGTAAACCAAAATGAAGAAAAACAAAAGTGACTATATTTTTCCATGAGAAACACTTCAATAATTCTTTTAAAATTAAGTTGAAACATAACATGTAATCATGAACAGATAACGTGTAATAGTAGTGAGTAGGGGCATGTCCCTTCTCAATTTTTAAATTAACAAATACAAAATATTTTTAATTTTTAGTTCTAGAAAAAGAGAAGGACGAACAGAACATTTAAATAAAAATTCCCTATCTATTATTTTCTAACACAATAACTAAACAAGTTAATAAAAATTTAGTAATAAAGTAAAAATAATAAAAAAAAAATTCGTGAGCTGTACTCTATTTAGTTATGTTCTTTTGTTTTAACACTAAAACCAAAAGTTATACACAAGGAAAAAGAAGTCATAATATGCAAATCTTCCTTTTGGTATTTAAGACTTCAAATAAAATTGGTTAAAACACTAATTTAACCCTAAAACAACTAAGTCAATAGTTAAGGTTTCAAAATTATGCATGTGTGACAATAAAACTTAAATAGCTATTGGTTTTACACTTTTCATACACCATTAAAGTAAGAAATAACTGTAATGCTTCGTATTTAAGTTCAAGAATATTTCAGTCATTTTACTAAGTCAAGGGTATTTTTGTTATTTTAAAATTTATGTTTGGGTGATATTTATGAATAATTGAGATTATATTGATATATATTAAATATTTTTAAAAGTTTTGAAAGAAGTTAATTAAGTTTAGAAAAGTTTTTTATTAGGCATTATTTGCGTACACGAACTTTTGAGCTAAATTTACTTTGATTAAGAGGTTAAATTGATGATCTGTTTGTTTTTCCAAAAAGAGAATAGAAATACAATCGTATAGAATAAGAATGAGTAAAATCGAAGTTAAAATGAGAGAAAAAATTAGTATTTGAAATGAATTGTTAACTAGAATAATATTTCTTTATGAGTGGAATGCTCCAACTATCGATCCCAAACCTATAAGTATCAAAACATAGCTTAAAGTGTCAAAATATAGATTAAATTTTTGAAGCATAGCTCAAAGTTTCGAAACATAACCTATAGGTGTCGATACATTGATATGTTAGGCGTGCAAAATTCATCCTTTTTGAGTAGTTTGTAATATTTTAACTATATCTTGAGTTATACACTTTTGATTTAAATGATTCTTGATCCATTAAAAATCTAATTCAATTATCAATATCTTTTATGTTGATTAATTCTTCTAATTAAGTTGTTAAGTAGTTCAAAATAAAGGATTCTTGAGACCCATCTAATGATCAAACAACTCTAAATACCTTTTAGCTTTTGGAGAATAACTTTCTGTAAAAATATCTCAAGTAAATGATTCTTGAATTATTAGAAAGTTAAGAGAATTATATACAACTTTTGTGTTTTTAGCCGACCAAAATCATTCGATAAATAGGTCAAAATTGAGGTCAAAAATAAATATTGCAAAAGAAAACTAAAAAAGAGAAAGTGTCGATACATTACAGTTGAAGTATCGATATTTATTCATATGTTTCAAAATCTAGGGTTCAATGATTTAAAACTTGGGGTTAAAACTAGAAAATTTGTAAAGGTATCGATACATAGACTAAAAGTATCGATACCCAAGCTTAAAGTATCGAAGCTTTTAGCCAAAAGTGTTGAAACCTTTAATAAAAAATAGACTATTTTGATGAGAATTTAATTCTTAAACCAAGGGTATCGATACTTAGATAAAAGTATCAAAACTTTTAAATAAAAGTAATGTTTTTCCTGAAGTAAGAACCAAAGTATCGACACATTTTCTTGAAGTATCGATACTTTAGCTAGAATGTATCAATACCTTGATGAAAGTATCGATACATTTTGACAAATTTCATGATCTAACCGAAGAAAAAATCAAAAGTATTAATAATTAGGATCAAAGTATCAAAACCTTTCCATCTAGAAAACATTGAAATTAATACTACTCTCTAAGAAAAAGTCTATTTTATCTATATCTAGAATCTTCTTTTCTTCATAAGTTTAAAATATTTGGATAAATTTATAAGGCTTTATCAAATGCTAAATATCAACAAGAACTAATCATCATCGTCTTTTTCTTCCCCTTTCATTTTTATAGAACTCTCTTTTAGCTTTCTTCTTCATTCAGCCATAACCTATCTCCCTCATTTTTTCACTAAATCAAGCAAGTAAATAATAAAAATTATCATTTCTTCCTAGTAAATACTAATTTATGCTTAGATTTTGCACACACTTAATAATTTAAGAGATACTGAAAGGAGAAAAAATGGTGAACAGTTAATCATTTCAAAGGATCATCAAGGTTTTCTTATAAAGATCTTTTCTAAGCTTCTATGAGTGAGTAAGCACGTTAATTCACTTGTTTTGCTATAATTTCGTGCATTAAAGTTAGAGAAAATGTGAGTTTTACTGTTTATTTAAGGTTTATAATAATTTAAGTAGAGAGTGATAAAATTAAGTCAGAATACTTTGATTATAGGATAAAATGAACTAAATATAGACATGGATATAATTGGATAATAAGTTATTGTTATTAGCCATTATTTATTTAAGAGTGAATTTTTTTATAGCATTGGTATTAGTTATTAATTTGAGTAGAATTGATGAATGTTTTGGTATAGAGAAATGGTCATGGGATTTCATTTAGTGAAAATCAAATAAATAGCTAAAGAGTCATAATTTAGGAGTTTGAATTTAATAAAATTAAAAAGTGCATAATATGTTATTTTAAATAGATAGAAAAGTTAATGAGTATACAAAATAAATTTGCAAATAAGAATTTAGAGAATTTAGATGAGTAGAGATATGCATTGAATGAAAATATTCTAGTATTATACATATGAGGGGGATAAAATAAGTTATTAACGATAGTATTGTTAATGATATAATTAAAAATCTATTATATAAGTTTCAACACCGCATAGTATGACTCAAGATGATAAGAAAAATAGCAAGGCTCAGAGACATAAAAAATTAAAGGAGTGTATACCCTCCCCTCGCAGTGAGTGAATTTTCTTTATTTTTAAAATGTTAATGATATATATAGGAGGCATTAGATTTGTAGTTGTGGTGGTGACTAGAAAGAGGTCTCCTTTTCGTGAATTGTTTTAAAATTGTGTTTTTATTATTTTATATTGTTCATTATTTTCTCATGATGAATTAATGTATGTTTATTATTTAAAATAAAAAATAAATGACTTGTTAATTGAGTATGGGTTTGTTTATGGGGCATTCGATCAACTGATATGTTTATATACTATTATTTTATAAGTTATTGTGATATGCATGTTTATGAAATGAGATAGTATTATTTTATAAACATGATTTAATTTTATATTAATAATAGCCGGAGAGCCAATATTTTATAAATTTATTTTGATATATGATATGGGGGCCATAATGGGTAATACTGTACTTACAAGAAAATAGCCTAGGAATGGACCTACAGGGAGGCCGTTTAGGTGAGTGCACGTTGACGAGACTGATATAAGAAAAATAATGACCTCATTTATAATAGAGTAGCCAGTTAGACGAAATTATAGAGGATAGTCATGCAAAGATTCATAGACTCCTCTAGATCAACATTAGTAGTGGGAAAATTTTTATAAATAGGTGTTGACGTTATCCATAATTTGAACGTAAAAATAGAGTTGTCATCTATCCAAATAATGGTGGGATAGATCACCTAAAAAAATTAGATTTCAAGTTCGCGAGGTTAGTTAAGTATGAAAAAGGTGTTAGGCACCCCACAACTTTCGTAAAAAAAATACTTATAAAAAATATAATGATCTTAAATTTTAACTTTTTTAATTTTACTCTTATTTATAATATTTTACTAAGAGAAGAAAGAATATTAAAAATATTCACCGTCTTAGTTTTTTTGAAAAATATTAAATTAAAAGAAGAGAGATTATTAAAAATATTCTGTCATCTTAATTTTTTTATTAATTAAAAATATTTAACTAAGAGAAGAGAAAATATTAAAAATATTCTACCGTCTTAGTTAATTTTTTTTAATTTTATTTTCTTTTTTTTTATCATTTTACTAAAAGAAGGGAGAATATTAAAAATATTTCGCCTTTTTAACCTTTTTCTTAATTAAAAATTTTTAACCAAGAAAAACGAGAATATTAAAAAAATTCCGTCGTCTTGATTCATTTGTTAGTCTTTGTTAATAATAAAATATCATGAATTTTATTTTATAAACAAATACAATAATAAATTAAACATAAATTAAATAACAAGTATAACAATAATATAAATATTAAATATTCACAATATTTTAAATAAGATAAAATAATATAAGAACAAATAGAGATAAACACCCCACTAAATATTGAATTTAAATTGCATAAAAATAAATAACTTATGAGAACGAAATTCCTTAGATGAACTAAAGTAAAAAAAATAAAAATATGGATATAAATATCCCACAAAGTACAGAGTTTAAATAGTATAAAAATAAATAATTTATGAAAATAAAATTCTCCACATAAAATAAAAAACAAAAATAATAAAAAAAATAGGAATATAAACATCTTACTAAAGCGCATAAAATTAAATTGCAAGTAAATAACTTATACAGACGAATTTTCTCACATGAATTAAATAAAATAAA
>JAWDEX010204674.1:0-11240 GCA_035221805.1 Trichilia hirta
ATTCGTTCAACTAAACTTAAAGCTTACAAGTTTTTAGGGGTCTCTAAAATTTTTGGTTGAACAAATTAGTTCATTCGATCAAATTGAGGCAAAAAAATCTTTTAGAGAGTAATAAAATTTTTGATCAAATAAATTTGGATATTTGTTCAACTGAGTCATTGTAAAATTACTATTTTTGACTTTATTTAAAAATTTCTTCTTCTTTATGCCAAGAGGTAGTTTGATCATTTTGCTCCTTACTATATAAACCCTAAACTCAGTTTTTCTCTCATTTTTCCTCCTCTCCCTCATGTTCTTCTTCTCCTCCTCTCTTTCTCTCTTATGGTTTCATCTTCCTTCATCATAATCTTCTAACTTCTTTAAATTTTTATTAAAAACAGTTTTAAATCATCATTTTAAACTAGCTACACTGATAATTTTCAAGCTTCATGAATGAATTTACAAGGGATAAAAACCTAGGGTTTTGTCATGAAATTAGGATTTTCTAAGAATTGTCATAAGAACAGGCTTCCACACACTTTAAACCACTCCTAGGTAAGAATTTTAACTTATGTAAGGCGTTATATAGATTTGTTGAATTTACATTTTAGGATTTACTGTGCAATAAAAATTTTATAGATATTAGCTTAATTTTAATAAATAAAGTGTTAATTTGAAGAATTAGACTAGATTATAATAATTTGATAGACTAAAATTGATTAAATTAAGGTTTCGATGAAATTCGAGTAATAGTTATTATTTATAGATATTGTTTACCTGAGGTCATGCGTGTTTGAGAATCGATTTTACTTGTTAATTCGAGTTAAAAATGAAATTTGTGAAGTTATAAAAGTGACCATAGGATTTTAATTAGTGAAAATTAGTTAAATGACCATACTCGATATTAATTCTCAAGGTGCCAACTTAGAAATCTTGAATAAGTATAAATATCTCACATAGAGTGTAATTATGTTATTTGTAGATTAAGAAATTAACGTGATTGGATATACGTGAAATTTAGGCATGAGAAAACCAAATGAACAGCCAAATGAACAAGAGGATCCTTAGGGAGTGATTACCCTCCCTATATTATGAATAAATCTTATTTTATTTTATTTTACTTTATTTATTATTTTAAAATGTTTATAAACTTATTGTTTTCCAAATTAGAAAATAGATTATCTTATACTTTGTTACAAATATGTATGTATGGCCTATAAACGTGAATTGCTGGTGATTTATATATATGATTGGAGGCTAATTGCTATATTTGTGTTTAATACCATATGTCAACTAAGATGATATACATTTTACAATTTTGAAATGATTGAATTTTTGTGATGATTCTGATATTGGTGATATGGTAAGTGGGTCAGAATGTTGTTGTAATTACTATAGTTATAAGGTAGTAGCTTAGGACAGGTTTGAGAGAGGTTGCTTAGGTGAGTAGAGATTCACAAGTGAAGGTTAGTATAAGGAGTGATGTTGACAAAATTATAAGAATATAGTTTAACCCCTATAAATCTCATCGAAAGTAGTCACGAATATCACCACGTGATTAATCGAGGTCAATGTTAGTAGTGGGTAGATTTTTCATAAATTAACATGCATTTTGTTTTAAAAGAAAATTATTTTATTAAAAGTATGTTATTTTCTTACATAAATCACACTAATGGTCTCGAGATTACTGATGGTCAAGGTGATCGCTAGGAAGAGTGGCCAGCCTAATGTTTTTATCAATATACGAACCGATTTTTTTTTTTTAACTTACGAAGATGTTTCTATATGAGTTTTCTCTGATTCAAAATCTTTTTAAGTTATAAAATTTATTTAAAGTTTTTATATCTGGATTTACTCACTGACATATTCTTGTATACTCATCCTTCTTACTTTATAGTTTTCAGGTTATTTGAAAACTGGGCGACCATGTTAGAGTGATAGGATCGTTTAGTAGAAAGAGGGTACTTTATAGTTTTTAGGTTATTTGAAAACTGGGCGACCGTGTTAGAGTGATAGGATTGTTTAGTAGAAAGAGAACCCTCAAGTATTATTCTAAACTTGACTCACGGCTTAATTATTTTGTCTACTTGGGGAACTGAAAATTTTTTTGTATTTATTTATATTTTTGTAAATAAAACTTTTGAGCGAAAGTTTTATCTGTATTGTTAAAATAAAAGTTAAATATTTGAGAAATATTTTAAATATCATAGAAGCAATCTATTTATGTACGAATGTATATGAGTGTATTGAGAATTAAATAGGTATTTAAAAGTTTTCTAGATTCAAAAGGTATTATTTTAAATTGTTGAACATACCTTAAGAGTTTATAACACTTGTAATATGTGAATCCTCCTACGGAAAGAGACGTGGCATATATCTTTAAAATTAATTTGCATAAGTGAAATATTATATTAATGGTCAAAATCATTATGGATAAATTTTTAATTCTAATTGTTGTCTACTGCTATTTTTATTAATGAGTTCTTTAATAATTAAGTTCAACTTTTGTATCACTCTCACTAACAAAATTTTGTAAATTAAATTAATTAGTACCCACTAAAAATTTTATTAAATTTGTATAATTTAAAAAATTTTTACACTAATTATTTCTGATTCACTTAACCTATATGTATTTATATTATCTTTTTTATTTATTTTTTTTTCCATCTTTAAGAAGAAGAGTATGCTATTTTGTAAGTATCAATCATGACAATTTTACTTGCCAACTAGAAAAGGGATTGATTCTCCATCCCAATCTTCTTCTATTATTATTGTATCACATAGGGAAAAAGTTAATTACTTAAAATAAAATTATTCGTTCCATTCCCAAAGAAAGACCTTTTTTTCTTTTTTACTTTTATAAAGACATGCTTTGGATAAAGTTAGCATTTTTAAAAGTAAAAAATATTCTTTAGGAAAATTAAATTTGATAAAATAATGAATGGGACGGTTTTCACATAATTTTCATTTGTAAAGGGGAATAAGACTTCTAGATTATTGGGTTTGGTTAAGTATTCAGTTTTTTCTTTTTTTTATTTTTTTTTTAAGTATAAGCTTTAATTTCATTATTTTTTAAAATAGTAACAAAGATTTTTATTGGTTAATTTAATTCATAATTTTGGTATAAATATAATTTAATATTTTTATTTTTAAAAGTAATTATAATTCGGAATATATTTATATAATTATAAGAAAAAATAAAAAATAAAACTACTAACTTTTTTAATAAATTAGAATCTACAAAGTAATTTAGAAAATATTTGTAGTACTATTTTGTATGTTTAGCAAAATTATAATGATCTGGAAATCTTTTTTCCTTTTTTCAAAATGAGAATAACATGATTATTAATTAGTGGGTAATACCTTTTGCAATTATTATAATATTTGTTTATACTAGACAACTGAGCAGTCGTATCCTTGCTTAATTTTAAATTTAATTTCTTTTAATATTCCTAATAGAGAATACAACTCATTAGGACACATTTGTTTCCATATTAAATTTTAAAATAAATTGAAAACAAGGGTATAGTTTGTTAAAATTAGAAACATTGCCAGTCTGTCCCCATCTCCACCAACCAACAGTCAAGAAACAAAAAATCAATATTTCAATTAGATTGTCAAATGTATGATATTATGATAATCTCGTGATTTAATTCAATAATTCTTGACAAATATTTTAATATGTATTTTTTATTTTTAAAATTTATTCTTATATTATTTTTTCTATTAACTACCGATATAAAATTATACTTTAAGGAGTCTTAAAAACATAAACTATAAAAAAAAAAAAACACTAATCTCAAATGAATGGGTATTATAAAACAAATCGTATAAAATTTGAAGCCATACTTAAAAAAGAAAAAGAAAAACTATGTCCCCTTAATATTTGACAGCGTGTTTAAAGTAAAACAAAATTCCTTATTTTCACATTCAATTATTGATGTGTTTAATGAATTTAATGAGACAAAGAGTAAAACATGTAGCCACTATGATTCTAGGAAGAGAAAGTATTTAATCACCTATATACCCTTTTTATCTTATGACATTTTTAATTATTTCAATTATAAAAATAAGTTTTGACAATTGCTTGGGAGGTTATTTATTTACTTTTGCTAATCCAATGTAAAGATAATTATGAAGATGGCCGAGACTTTTAAAGCTTTTCATGTTAGTGGGTTTTGATTAGGCATCAATAATTAAATTGGAATAAATTAAAATGGCCCACTAAAGAGATTGTTTGTGCCAATTTATTATAAATTTATTATAAATAAGTGATGATAACTAATCATTTTAATGTAAGAATTTCTTGACATCATTTGGTATGATTACAAACATACTTTTCTCATATTAAAAACAAGGCTATGTATCATTATGAACCAACTTTCTTTTAGGCCAACTAAAGAAATTATAAGAGTTCATCATTGGTAGTAATAAATTGATAAATTGAACTTTGTTATTCATCTTTGATATCAATAAATTTATGTTGTAAAGGTTCAACATAAGATAAAATTATCAAATTAAAAAGTTATATATAAGTAGTTTCATATTATTTAAAGTATGATTACTACTATAAACTATTACTTTATTTTAAAAAATATTATTAAACTTAGCTTTTAATGAATTTCACTCACTTTGTTTTACTTAATTTCACATCTTCTACAAGAACTAAAACGCGTAAATCTGTCAGCAGTCACTTATACAGTTAAATGACAAGTGGTAAATCAAAAATATATGAACGTATTTATTACTTTTTGCAAAACCGAGTTGATAATTACTTTTGCTTGCTTTTAAGGATTTGTTCAGAGAGTTTATAATAATGTAATCAAATTACTTTAATTTACGTCTATTTTTATTTAATTCTAAAAATAAACAAAGAGTTAAAAGTATATTTAAGTTTCGTCTACTCTCTTTTTTTATAATAAAATAGAAATTATCTTTATTTTATAATAACTTTGTATTTAATAAATAAATAAATAATAAATATTATATTTAAGACATGATAAAATAGAAATTTGATTTCTTCAAAAATATTGGCCATGTTCATGCACGGACAAATTTATCGTGGTTAATGTATGCAAAAATAGATTTGACACTTAGCGAAGATTTAATGTCAGCTAATGTTAGCTTAGCTTGATCCAGCTCTTTCCCACTTACTCATAATCCTATAATTAATTATGATTAATTAATTTCTAATAAAGACAACAATACAAGTCCACGTTGCCGAAGATTCTCAGCATACCAAAAATGAATTTATTAATTAATAAAATTGTAAAGAATCTGAAAGATAACACGATGTAAGTATACATTTTTTTTTAATTATTAGAATTTGGTCCTCTTCTTCCGGCACAAGCAAAAGGAAATGAATGAGAAATAGGAAAGCAATAGGATTCAAAACGACAAACGACAAACGACAAACAGTTTTTTACATGGATGCATGGGATTTTTTGCTGTGGTTTTGGGATTCTTCTTTAATTAGAGCCATGCACTGTACTTTTTCTCTTGGCTAAATTTTTTTATTTTTTAATTTGGGTTTATTGAAAAATACTCTCCTTCAAGTTTAGGAAAAGTACAAATATTTGTCACTTGTTACGACAAATATCATAGAATCTCCTATACTTATTACAAGTAATGCACATATATAATTATTTAGTATTCGCAAATATAAAAGTTTTTGTAATATTTGTCAAAACAAAAGCCAAAAGTTTCTTAGAAGTTTGGGATATTTGTCCATTTTTCAAATTTTCAAAAATATATGTTTACAACTAAATTCTTCGTAAACCTATAATTTTTTCTTAGACTTGAGATGTATCTTTATTAAGTTATTTAAATATAATTATTTGAATTTTTATATTTAAATTTAATATTTTAAAGTGAATGATACTGAAATATGGTATTGAAATAAATACGACATCACGGTGTTGTAGTTAAATTTTTAAGAATATCAATAATTTAAAATAATTCTTTTAGTTTATAAATTCAATTATTTAAATTCTTATATTTAAATTTAAACTTTTAAATTTGGGTAATAATTTTAGACTATCTGTCAATAATTTTATTTATTTGTTTTTTAAAATTCATTATTGATTCGCCAAAACAAGATGTTTTCTCGATCATGGAAGCTCCACGGTGTAGCAGAAGTTTCCGGATTATAAGAAACACTTTCAAATTTTGTTCTCGAGCTTCTTTAAAGTTCTTCTTGGAAAAGAAAAGGATAAATGATTTTGCACGCGTGATACGGTGATAGATTGTTTTGCATTTAAAGCTCCTTTGTTTTTGGGAAGCTGAAAATTTCAGCTTTTCCATATATTTTATTGATGAATTTATATTTTTCATTCATTAATTTAACAAAAATATTAAAATACATATTTTTTTATATAAATTAATTTGATAATAATACATAATATCACACGTATCCTATAAACTTTTTTTATTCTTATAAATTTTACTTTTTACTGTTAAAATAAAGTATGATAATTGAATAATATTATAATATTAATTCGCACAAAAAATTTTATCCTTAATATTGTTTACATTCAGTAATATTATAAATACAAATATTTTATACAAACTAATGTGATAAATAATATAATATAATTATATTATTTTCACATAATTTATTATTTTTAGTATCGCAATTTTTTTTTATTACCTCAAAAATATAAGATATGTGATAATATAACTTTACCGCATTAATTTATATGAATTTATTTATATAAAAATTTGCATACATAACACTATCTTTTATAATTGTTATTTTTAAATATTAACAATTTAGAAATATCATAAATATTCATATTCTCGTAATTATAAATAAATTTGAATTTTTAAAATATAAATATTTGAAAAAATTATTATACAGTCCAAAATTGGCAGGGTTTAATAATTAAAATCTTTGGCACTAAACAATTTATTAATGACAACCATAACTTTAGCAATGGAGGCCGGAAATTATGTTGCAATTAATAAATACTAATTACTTTGCAATTATTTAATTTAGTTTTATGCTTTACAAAATGAGGCATACGTAATTTTAATCATCTTGCTATTTGTTTTGATGTAATTTTTAACTTTTTTACAAATTTTTAATTTATAAAAATTTATAAAATACAACAAAAAATTAAAAATTAAAAAAAATTATTTTAAAAGAGCTAAAAATTGCAATAAAAGAATTGCAATAATTATGCTTACAGCAAAATGTACCGCAGCATTATCATTATATATACCCGTGTGCACGCATTTTTTAACATTATAATAATACAATTTCAATGAAATATTACTACAATTTGCATCTCACCATTTAAATGAATACTGCTGTGAAAATTATGTTGTGTTTAATATAACAATATTTGTGTTGTACTTTTAAAACAAAGTTAAAAAATATTTGTTGATATTAATTTTTAATAATATTCATAATTTTTATATAAATATTTAAAATTCAAAATTTTCTATCATAGTATCCGTGACTTAAAAGTTATTGCAATGTAATATTAAACAAAATCTCAATATACTATTATCGTGTCATTTTTTATATTAATTTATTTAAATTAAAATATTCACAATTTTAAACAATAATTAATATACAAAATAATATTAACACTAACACTAACACTAACACTAACATGACAACTTTTATATTATTTAAAATAAAAATATAAAGATGTAAATTAAAATTTCTAACATTGCTCTACTTTTTATATTGAGGACATAAAATTTTAAAAATTTTTGGGGCCAACACAAGTCTGTAGGCGACTTTTAAAAAAAATAATAAAAAAAAAAGACTGCCAACTTACAGTCAGTCATTCATTCATTCGTATTCATATTCCAATATTTTCAGATTATATATATATATATATAAATGTGAAAAAATGGTGGGTCACATTACAAAGTGTAGTAAATGAACTTTTAAATTAAAGTTAGATCTGTGAAATTGACTTATCAGTCTGCCAGGTCAGGTAAAAAATAAAAAAGAATAGAATGACGACGTATTATTACACAAGGGGCAAATGCGAATGCGATGCGACATCGGCATGAGCATAAAACGACACCACCCTGATCATTAATAAAGTTAATTAATTAACTAATTAATTTATAAATAAATGAAAAATAATAAAAAATTTTATAACTGAAGGATCGGGTCAATTTCCGTAGCTGTCAACTCAATGGTTCAGTTAAGTTGACGGGGGCATGCAACGCACGCGTGGTGTTTCTTTTTTGTCGTTTAGCCTGGGTTTGGTCTTTGACTCCTTCGTACTACTTCCAGGTCAGCCACGATTTTATCTTTTCTCGTGATATTTTATAGATGAAAGATCACTATCGGCGCGTCAACCGCACTAGTTCAGCGCCTTTTATTTAATTTTATTTTTGTAAATATTTGTCAATGTAAGCCACGTGGTAATTTATACTATTTATTTTTTTAAAAATATGTAATTGTAAAATTATAAACAATTTTTTTTTAATAATTAAGATATAAAACTATAAAATTATCCCGGGACTAAATAGCGCCTTTAAGTTTAGTTTGTCAGCTTGAATTTAAATTTGGATATGTTTGGCTGAGATAAGACGTATAAAAAATATATAAAATTATAAATAATAAAAATTTGTACATTTATTATTGTTCAAAATTTTTAAAAAATGTTAGTAAGGTATTTGTGTATGATAATTTTTATGATGGAGAATATTATTTGTAAGAAAAAGTGAATAGATTTGTCAGCTGTACGAGGGATTGTAAAATTAAACTCATTTGTGATTGTGAATCTCCAGCTGTAAAGGGTGAAATTGATTCAGGATTGTAAAATCAATGGACTGCAATTTTGTCCGTGCTCATTGAAAATAATCATCATCAAATTTTGAAATGACTAACTTCGCTGATTCTGCACTAAGATAAGGATAATCATGCATACATAAATATAAATACACGACATAGAGATATATTTTGGATAAATTACTATTTCTTCTTCTTCATTTAATACTCCGTTACTTTTTTTTTTTTTAATTTTTAAAAAGTAAAAATTACACAAAATCAAATTTTATAATTTATAAAAGTAAAACTAAAAAAAATATAAAAATATTCAGTAATTTTTAAAAATACAAGAAGATAATGAAATATTATATTAAAAAATAGAAAAACAGATAATTTATCTGTATATTTCTAAGTTTATAGATTTTTAATTCTTTACAGTAAATTCGATGGCTTTCTATTTACAGATTTTTTTAAAACGGTAATAAACTTTTTTTTTTTTTCACTCTCAATTTGAAAATAGATGTTGCTTATTATGGCAAACATCTCGATAGCAAGGTGGTAAGACATTTTATGGTGATTTAATGCTATCTAGCATTGGAGTGGTGGTGTTAGCAAATATCTTTCTAAATTTTAAGGAGAGTAAAAATTTCCTGTATTATCAATAAATAGATTAAAGTTAATGTTCTTGTTTTCAAAATATAATAGAAGCAACGCATGTTGTTAAATGAACTATTTACCTATAAAGCATAAACCCATCTACTTTAAACATAAAAATATTAATGAATTTGATTGAATAATAATAATAATAATAAAATTAATTGCATTACCCAAATTATTAGCATTATTATTTATGTCACTTTTGATAGGTTTAAAATATTTCATGAATACATTTTGTTCTCACGTATTGGGGATACATTCTGCAATCACCTCTTTATGACACCATTCGCAGTTCTCTCTTTCAGACTACGTATCTTAGTGACCACTTTTCATATCAAGATAGATGTAATCCGTGTTGATCTGTCAAAATCACCTGTTTTGCTATTAACAAACGTGATATGACAAAATACTGGTATAATAATTTGTTTGGGAAGAACTATGAAAAAATTCAGTAAGAGCTCAATCTGACGCAAGGTCATTTCATTTTGATCTTGAAGATTAAGTCAGTATTACATCTCATCCTGATTTCGAGCTCATCCTATCCTAATCTCAAGGTAAAATTTACTATACATGAGATAAAATTTACCTGATCTTGAGGTTTGTTGCCTAGCAACTATAGCAATACCTGAGGCAGAAGTGAGGAACAAGTGGAAGAAGTAAACACTTGACAAATCCTAAGAGTGTGCGATAAATCTAAAATGTTACATACTAACTCCAAAGTAACTATTCATTAGGATTGTATGCTATCCCAAAATGATTATTCATTAACCCACTTCTCTTTTGGTGTTAAACGCACAATAATTTTCAAAGGTTATATTCCCATAATAATAATAATACTTTGATCTACTTCCCAATAATCCTAAGTGGCAGTTTTCTAGAGGTTTATAGCTAGCATCAATCCGTGAGTTATTAGCAATTATCCACCCATAGATGTATAGCTGTCATCAATTTTTTTCCAGTAGCTCCATGAGGCAATTTTTTAGAAAATAAATAGCAACTCTAAACACGTGTCGGCAAATTATAAGGTAAAAATATCTAATTGAATTCTTCCTTATGCTACTTTACTATCTTAATTTCTCTCTCTCTACAAAAGAGTTTACAATCTAACTTGAATGTTAGAAGGTTTTCACTTGACAGTTAGCTTTTCTTTAATTATTAATCTATGATTGCAACAGGTTCATACTAAAGACCAACGAAGTTCTACTATATGATACCAGAAGTTCTTGTTCAAAATTTCGTGCATTAGCATAAATTATTAAAATTTATGTACATTAATACTAAATAAGGAAAACAAATTAAATATATCTTAACTTTTACAAAATACTAAAATTAAATTCAACAAAAGTAATATAATATGATTAAATAAATCTTAAATGAGTTTTAAATAAGTTTGCATTATAAATAAATTAATATGATATAACTTTTATTTAATTATTTATATTTTAAATAAATTAATGGGTCACATAATTTAAACATAGATATGACATAATTATTATGCAGAAGATACAAATATGATGTAATTATCATTTGTGTTAATTTTGTTTATGTTAAATTATCTATTGACAAATTCGTGTCAAGTATAAGGACCTAAATTGTTAGTTATAGTTGTCATAATCCAATTTTATCCTCTGTAATTTGTGTATGCTTGATATATTTTTTTGTAGATTTTTATTGCGTAAATATTCTATCTCAGATAATAATTTCTATACTTTAAAATAATGTCTTATATTAAATAAGGTAAAGATAGTTAATGTTAAATGATCTTAGAATTATTGTATTATAGTGTATTTATTGTGTTGTAAAAAAAGAAGTAAGCGTCCGACTTTTGTATGGATGGCTGAGTAAGGGGTCATTTCTTCTCCTC
>JAWDEX010204685.1:0-11240 GCA_035221805.1 Trichilia hirta
CAGGAGGATGCAGACATAATCAGAACTAGTGCTTTACCTACCCGCCTCCAGAGAAGAAGACAGTTTAATGTGGCACTTTGATAAGAGAGGAGTCTATTCGGTGAAGAGCGGTTATCAAGTAGCGCTCAACTCAAAGTTAAACAGCCCATCATCAAGCTTATAGAAGAACCAATCAAGGTGAATACAAATGTGGAATATCAGTGAGCTCCCGAAGATTAAAATTTTCTTATGGCAAGCAGTTAAAGAAATTATTCGAATAGGGGTTAACTTGGAGAATTGGAGAGTGATTACGAGTAATTTATGTCAAATATATCATCAAGGGAGGGAATATGCATTTCATGAGAGGTTGTAAAATAGCAAAGAAGGTAAGGAAAGGATCTGCAATTGAGCAAGTAGACTTGGACCAGAAACCAGCCCCTTTTTTAAATTTTTGCAAGTTGCAGAGAATTTAGACCAGTCAGATTTTGCGTTGTTGGTGTTGTGTAGGTCTATTTGGTCAGCCAAAAATGCGAGTTTGTTTAACAAAGAAATAAAAGATCCAAGTTGGATGAGAGAGAGTAGAAAAGTCGGTGAAGTCTTTGCCAGAGGATCCGGACTTTCAGCGAGGTCAAGTGCAAAAACATAATTATGCAGCTGATCAAGAATGGCAACCTCACCCAATGGCTTTCTCAAAGTGAATTTGGATGCTGCTCAACATCCAACCAATCCAATAGCGCGGCTAGGGTACATAATCAGATATGCAACAAGACATTCACGACAGTGGCTTTGCATCAGAAGAGGTGTACTGGAAATGTTGAGGTTGCGAAAGCTGCGGCAATTTTGGAAGGAGTCAAAATGGCAACAAAGAAAGAGTTTCCTCACAATAGCAATCGAGTCTGATTCCTTGTTTGTTATTCACAATGTTGCAGCAGAATGTAGTTTGTAACAATGAATTAGGATGGATTTTCTAAGAGACCAGATTTCTGTGTAAGCCTAGCAATCTATATGTTTTTCAGCATAGCTCAACAAGTTGCTAAGATGGCATATTTTTTCTCTTGTGGCTCCTCTTGGAAATTGAGGTACCAGCAGAACTGCTATGTTTCTTGTAACCCATTTAATGAATGGTTTGACTGGAAAAAAAATCTACCCTATTTTTTAAAAAATAATCCGATATTCTCCTGTTTTTCAGTTTTGTTCTTAAAAGGATTAGAATTAAACTAAGTTTATAAAGGTGAGATTGAAAAGTAAGATGATATTGAATAATTAAGGAGGATGGAGTATTAGGTTAAAAAAAGAAGTAGCCTATTAACTTCAATTCCTTGATCTTCAAAAATAAAAAACTACAATTTCTGCCTGTTAACATGTCTGAATCTGATCCCGACTCGTAAACTAAGGGGCTTTGTTTTCTTTGTTAACAAACACCAAACAAATAAATAGAAAAAAGAGGGTTTGCAGAGAATGGGCGGAAGGGGGCAGATATTCGTGGTTTGGGCGGTGGGTATGGTGCTGGGAATCGCAATTTATTTGAGACTGTGGACTATCATTTATATGGTTTTATCTGTCGATTCTAAGTTGATATGGTTCTTCCCTTTGTTTTTTCTCTCATCTCTTACTTTTGTATCATAAATTTCTATTTGTAACATGATTATTAGTTTCATCCATGGAATAATTGAATTCAATATTTGAAGAAACGGGTTTTCTTTGGATTGAATTATTTTTGTAGGAGATAGTTTGATATTGCGAATAGGGATGCAATAGATGAAGCTGCAGAATGAAGACAGAAATATGATAAAGAGTTGGGGAGGGCTAACAAATGTGCTATGGAACTAGCAGAGGTATGCTCATCAAGTCAAAGAATTTCATGATGAATTGTTCGTATACATAATTTTAATGTATTTAGGAACCAAATCAAGGTTGCTTTGCATTCTTATTGAATTGTAGATATGCCAACTTATCTAGAACAATTAGATATGCAGGATTATGATTAATTTTGTTAATGGATTTCTTTTCTGATATTCATAGGCGGTAGGTTTGTATGAACTGATGGTTCTAGTTGGGCATTTCATCTATTACTTTGACTAGCACCGCCAGTATCTGTTGCGTAATGCTTTGCAAACTGTTTGAGAAAATACATTCTTTATTTTGTTGTATGACATTACCAGCACCACCATTGGCAAAAGTTCAACAACTGGAATGCTGCCAATATTCACCAAAAATTATTAATGCTTCAAAAGGTATGCCATAATTTTTTTGGTTCATTTCTCATCTGCTACTGTTTCTTTTCCTGTTGTTGGAACTCTTTGAAATCCTTTTATTATTTGAAATGTCATCCCTCAGTTTCTGCTTCTGCAGCTCAGCGAGCATTAAGTTTGAATTACTTTTTCAGCCTTTTAACTGGAAATAACTTTATTATTGTTAGAATTACTTCTTGTCACCCTCTAAACACTTCATCAAAATAATTTGATGCTGTTAACTAAAAAGGATCTATAGTAAGTGAAGGTGTGTGATTCTGTACTCAACACTCTTTTTGGTCCTTTTTTTACCAGCTAAAGAAATAACAGAGTTCCTGGATAGTTGTCTTCAGTTTGATTTTAATATGTTTTTAAAAAGATTCCGCATCACTGGGAAAATACAGTATTGCTTGAACGGGTGAAAGTCTTAAATCAACTCTTGATGCTCAAAAGTTGAAATGCGACTCATGAAAGTTGCTTTGGGGTTTATTGAATTTCACTGCAACTTCATCACTACACAAACTACATAGCAACTAGTCAGCTGTTGTCTGAAGAACAAATGTCTGATGATAAGTCAGCAGGGAGAGTTTACAGCTTCAGTGAGACAGTAATTTCAACCACAGGATAGGTCATCTTTATCAAGATAATACGTTTCCTATCATCCAAAGACGGCAGTTTTCTTCTTCTCGAGATCACATCCTATTTTTCCTTTTAATCAGTTTGTTGTTTATACTGGAGAGTTTGGTTGGTCATATTCGGCTCTTGACGGTTGATGTATATTTTTGTGTTTATTTTGGAAGAACTCTTGCATTTAGTGTATTTTTTGACCAATACAAAGCTAGAATCACATTGTGCTGAAGAGAGAAATCATAATATATGAATTATCCTGAGGTATTGGATAATCAGAAACAGTAGTTAAAGGACGATGAATATTATTTCTTCAGAATGTTTCTTTCTTTCCTATGTTAAAATTATACTATACCCAAATGAAAGGGATAGCTAACTGTCGTTGATTTTGTGTTGTTGAAATATCGGGATCAGAATATGTTGTAGTCAGATCTCAGTTCCTGGAGAAACCTCAGAATTGTCTGTACAAATACCTCATTGTTTTTTGGCTAACTTGATTCGGCAGGTGTCGTAGTGCTGCTGCTTCCCCCAGTACTCCGGAGGCCAAGAAAATCAAACCATTATCAAAATCAATAATCACATTGAACAGGATGCAGTTAATGTTCAACGAACTTCCCGAAGTTACACCCCTCTTCGCTTGGGTGGCTTTGTTCTGGATCTCATCATCTCTATCAGCTCATCAAACTAAAAATCAGACCGATATCAGACCCAAAAGTTTATTATCATCATTACTAAAAGCTTTTGCATGCCTGTAGTAGTCTTAAGCTGAATATTGTACCTGCTTCACTATCGTTTTATACTTCCTGACACATCGATACGGCCTTCTTTCATCTTCTTGTTCGTTGTATCAGACATAGCCGGCCTATCTTCAATCTTGGCTTTGTGTTATAGTGTTGTTGATTATAGTACATATAGATGTTTAAGAGCATGTAATGAACATGAAAAGAGACCTAATCTGGGTGGTACCACCGACCACTGTACAGAAAGTAAAGGAATAGAAATGAGCAGTTATCTTGCCTCCATTGCTTTCTGCTGTACTCATTATGCATGGGAACGCAATTTTTTTTGAAGATAATCTTGGTCAAACCTTTCAGACAATTGCATACATACATGCATACCGAGAGATGAAAGACAAAAACTTGATGAAAATGTATATAAATACTCCTGGAAACAAGTAAGCGAGCCCATAAAAGACAATAAAACAGTCACCATAGCAAGAAATTCACTCTGTATCGCCTAACTACCCTCAAACACTAGCTTTAATTTAATTGAATTGTATATACCGACCATCCATAGTACATAATTTAATTGAATTGTATACCGACCATCCATTTTACGCGACCAATACCAATTCATAAGGATGGGTTAAAGAGAAGTATTTTTGGAAAGTATTAAATATTTTTCTGTTAATTAAAGTTTCATTTCTCTATTTTGAGAAAATTCTCCCTTAATTTTATATTAACTTTTTAAGAAATAAATACTTTACCAGTGAAACAGATAATTAGTGTAGATAAATCCATAATCAATCTAGACTGTTTTATCACTGTTTCTCTGTTGTCTTCTTGTACTTGAGTTTGTATGTGCATAGTAAATAGATTTACACTAAACTCAAAAATTTAAGTCGATAAGTGTTTAATAATAGTATTTAAAGATACATAATCCAATTTTACGGACAAGTAAATCCTAGAAAATTAAATGTTCAAAAGCTAAAGAGAGAAATCCAAAGGAAGACGAGTTAATATGTAAGTATTTGATTATAAAGACTACTAAATAATAGTATAAAAGTTTAAGACTTTATTAAATCTAAAAGTTTAAGCTGACAAATAAGAGTCAATAATAGTATAAAGTCGACTTCACAGTAAATATTAACAATTTAAACGTTTCCTCGAGCTATGGAAACAGAAACATCAATTCAGACTCCCTAGACACATCAGAGAACATGGAAATAATGAACCACTATTTCCTGAAAGCAGAAGTCTTTGCTTCAATAGGACAGGTAAAACGGTAGAATGACACCGTTATTTCCTGAAAACCGTTCTAACCCATCTAAAATCTCACAGGACATGACAAAGCACTACCCAGTTTACTGAGAATATGAACCATTTCAATTTCAAATTAAAAAGTAAAAATTATGACCAGCACTGTAAACCTCATGACAAGATCACCAAACAATTCATTTTATTTTGCACCTAGCATTCCTTCAAAGAGTTACCAACAGAAAAGAAAAAGGTAAGAAAGGATCATGTATAAGGAATCCCAAATATTATATATTTATTGCACTTAAAGAATGTTGCAAAATTTATCTATGTACACACTAGGTACAACTTAATCAATCACCTTAGACGGGTCTGTGCATCAAAAGTAAAGTTCTTCGCTGACAACAGATTCAATCCGACCAAATCCTACCGAGAAGCCAATGACCAGAAATTCAATAGAAAAGATGGTGACATTGCAAACCAACTCAGAAAAGCCATTCCTGTGGCCATATCAAACCTTCCACAGTGATTCACAGCACATTTTCGAAGATCATTGCTGATGAGAACTGTGATGCCAGCAGATGCACAGGCAGCTGCAAAAGTCAGAGTGGATGTGATCTGCACCAATATAACGTCTTTCATTAAGCATGGGGTGAAAGCAAATTTGATCAGAGGACCCTGGGAAATAATTTGACATTCTACGGCCTTTCAAAAAATCTTCTGAGGGGCTCACACACTCAAACAGGGTGACAAAGAGACAAGTATTTGGCTTCCCAAAGTCTTTAAAAGCTATTTTATGGTATGGTACACAATGAGGAAAAGAGTGACAGAAAGACTAGTACTGCATAAATGGGTTACGTAACCAATGCATGTGTAAATAGTAAACTCTCAGGAACACAGTCTTTGTTATTAAGGAGTCAACACCGTTATGCAAAACAGGCATCAAGTTAGCTAAATCAAAATTCAAGAGTATGCTTCCTTTAGTACCTGATAATTATTAGACTAGTATTCTTGAAACAATCAGATGATTTCATTTCCTCTCTAAAGTAATTATATTCAAGTAAGAAAAGACTGATTCATGATCAACTAGAAACTGCAAAAGTTGTCTGTCTGAAGTGTATAAATTTAATGCTTAATCTTATCTCTCTTGCACATCAACCCCAACTCTACCCCACCCAATTCTTATGCCACCTTTTGAATAAAGAGATCCCTCAATCTTTAATGTTTAGCCACTGAGCTCTAAACTGGGACTATTGTTGGATCCTATAACCTTCGTAGTTAAGAAATTCTTGGGATACCCTAGACACGTGTCCAAGGGTTTATCCTTGATCTCTTGGTTGAATGCTAAAAATTTTTACCACTCAACCCATCCCCATCATAAAAGGACCATGAAACTAGTTTAATCCTAAACTTTTGACTGAAAATTCAGTGAAAATGCTGCTGCTCCCAACTAAGTCTATGTCAGTTGTTCAATAACAAAACCACGAGTAAACCAATATTTGACTGAAATGAAGATGGCAGATACAATAACCTAACAAACTGAAGACATCAAACAAGAAGCTGGTGTATCATACCATAACCCACACAGAAACATCCATCTAAATTAGAGTCGAGAGATAACTGATAGCACTAATTCATTAAATGACAGAATCAGATGAAACATTCAGCTACCTATTTTCCTAGAGTTTTATAAATGACTATGTGGCATCTAATCAACAAAAATTACATACTAAGCTTGTCTGCAGATTTGCTAGGATTGATAATTAAAGTTTCTCTTACCCCATCACCAATGGTAAAAAACCGGATAACTAGGTAGTTTCGCAGACTTCGTTTCACCAAAAGGGCATATATATCAAGGACAGCCAGGGACAGACTCCACAAACTTTGCAAGCCAACAGCGATAACAAGGTAACTGATGCATTCAAATAAAGGGAGAAAATATGTTATTTTATATTCAAGTATACAAAACTAAAGTGCTGAACAAACTAAAGATGGGCTCAAATTCAATGCTCAGATGCCATATTATTCTCACAATTGACTGTTTTCAGAAAAAGGAGATCAGCTATTAGGTTTAGTCCATCTACGTTCAATATCTGGTGCAAATTTTCCCATGTTAATTCAAATTTGCTGGATGTAGTAAAGGTACTGAATCTGGAAATCAAGTTTCTTGTTAGATAAAAAATATTAAAAGAAAAAGAGAGAAAAAGTATTTCGGATTGCTTCATACATATTCAAATAAGTGAAAACATGGGACACATTTTCCCTGGTCATTTTACAGCGTTTCAGCGAAATAGCAATCTTGTTAGAATATTTTGTGTATGCATACTGAAATAAGTGCCTTGCTAAATATAATTCTTCACCGTGATCACAAATTTAAGTACTCATTTCTCACATGAAAGAAACTCTTTAGTTAGCTTGAAATTAGATTTTTATCTTAAAAATAACAAGAACCCAGAAGGTTATATTATACCAAAACGCGGTGGCTTGGTGAAAATCATTGGCGGAGACCATGTAAGAGATAGATAGGACTGCTGATAGAAACTGAATCAGACGAAGAATGAGACCGCCAGGTGTTCCAGGCATTCCCTGCACGTCCTTCATTCTAACTCTAGGACCGGCCACGGCCGCTGCCCCCGTCAAAGGTGGTGCCTCCACTGGGTGCACCACTGGCCGGCTCCCGTTCATCACCTAAATTGAAGTCCCGATCAAGTAATTAAATCATCAAACCCTACAAAATACGTTTCAATAGTATATTGAAAGGGGAAAGCGAACATTTGCTTTGCTTTGCGTTGCTATGCAAACGTCTAATTGAGTATTGAAGTTTCGGTCCGTGGTACATGGTTTTTAATTAATATCGCCCGATAGCATCTGGGCCGTTGAGTAGCAACAGAGCCATATCTTTGATGGGTCCCAATGACTTTAACGGTTTAGATCAAATATCTGTTCCGAGATTTCCATTTAGCGGATATCATCAAAAGTTGCATTGTTAATGACTTTCGGGGCAAAAGGACAAAATATCATTCGGCAAACAACGGGGGTCAACCTTACGAACGAGTCTGTCCGGTTACTTTTAACTCTGTTTGAGCGTGTCCTTGTGAGTTCTTGATCCATGGCTTTGAACAATACCATCTTTTAACAATCATATTCTAGTTTCACAGTTTTCTGGTTTCCAGTATCTAAATTTATAGAATGGAGAGAACATTATTTACTCAACATCAGAGACGTGAAGCTAAAGCTGAACGAGAATACGTATTATAAACGACAGCTTTATTAATATAAAGATCAAACTAGGCCTAATGGCCATTGCATATATATTCGTACAGATTAAAAACCAGTTATCATAAAGCTAAAACAAAAAGCACCCATTCCAACCCCCCTTAAACCATTACCCAAACAAACAAGAAGATTGACACCCTTAAACCCAACAATACTGCAGAGAACATTCTTAAAATTCACCACCACGAAGACGGAGAACAAGGTGAAGGGTAGATTCCTTCTGAATGTTGTAATCAGCCAAGGTACGCCCATCCTCAAGCTGTTTCCCGGCGAAGATGAGCCTCTGCTGATCGGGTGGAATACCCTCCTTGTCCTGAATCTTAGCCTTCACATTGTCAATAGTGTCCGAGCTCTCCACCTCCAAAGTTATGGTTTTCCCAGTAAGGGTCTTGACAAAAATCTGCATTCCTCCCCTCAGACGTAGGACAAGGTGAAGGGTGGACTCCTTCTGAATGTTGTAATCAGCCAGGGTACGACCATCCTCAAGCTGCTTCCCGGCGAAGATCAGACGCTGCTGGTCTGGTGGGATTCCTTCCTTGTCCTGAATCTTGGCCTTCACGTTGTCAATGGTGTCGGAGCTCTCCACCTCTAGGGTGATGGTCTTTCCGGTGAGAGTCTTGACGAAAATGTGCATGCCACCACGGAGCCTGAGCACCAAGTGAAGGGTGGACTCCTTCTGGATGTTATAGTCGGCCAAGGTACGGCCGTCCTCCAGCTGCTTTCCGGCAAAGATCAGACGCTGCTGGTCTGGAGGGATTCCTTCCTTGTCCTGAATCTTGGCCTTAACGTTGTCAATGGTGTCGGAGCTCTCCACCTCGAGGGTGATGGTCTTTCCGGTGAGGGTCTTGACGAAAATCTGCATACCACCACGGAGCCTGAGAACCAAGTGAAGGGTGGACTCCTTCTGGATGTTATAGTCGGCCAAAGTACGGCCGTCCTCCAGCTGTTTTCCGGCGAAGATCAACCTCTGCTGGTCCGGTGGAATTCCTTCCTTATCCTGAATCTTGGCCTTCACGTTGTCAATGGTGTCGGAACTCTCGACTTCAAGAGTAATGGTCTTTCCGGTCAAAGTTTTGACAAAGATCTGCATACCACCACGGAGCCTGAGGACCAGATGGAGAGTTGACTCCTTCTGGATATTGTAATCGGCCAAAGTACGGCCGTCTTCGAGCTGCTTTCCGGCGAAGATCAGCCTCTGCTGATCCGGAGGAATACCCTCCTTGTCCTGAATCTTAGCCTTGACATTATCGATGGTGTCGGAGCTCTCGACTTCGAGAGTGATCGTCTTGCCAGTCAAAGTTTTCACAAAGATCTGCATCTGAAAAATTCCAAACAAACAGATCAGGAACCAGAAACCGAAATCAATTATTACGAAAAAAATTGAAATAAACCCTTTACCTTAAAACGTTGGGATTGGGAGCTTCGAAATTCTATGAAATTAAAGAACTTTTTAATCAATGAACGATGAAATGCTGAACCCGAAGGCGGTTTATATAGAATTGATTGCCGACTTCAACCACAAAATATCGCATCACCTAACCCTAAAAGATAACGTTCCACGAAATTTCGTGGTAATACGTAAGCCACGGATCACCTACCGTTCATTGTACCTGATCCCTCACGCTAAAGTTTGGAATAAAACGACAGATCATAGGGCCCCACACGCTGCTCCACTACCGCCGCAAGATTACTCGCCAACATAATATACACCAGAAACGGCCATTATCACACCTTGGATTCTCAGACAGGAAAAGATAATAGGATTCCAAATCCATTGCCTTTTATGATGTATTTATTGAAGGGCAAGTTATACCGAATACATTATCAAAATTTTCATTGCTTTTATTATATTTTTTAATTTTTGTATTATAAATTTTTCACTGAATTTATTATATTTCTAATTTTTATATTATAATTCTGATTTGCGTCCCGACATATTTATATTAAATAAATTATTTTATATTCTAAAAAATAGAAAATAAAAAATTGCTCTTAATATTATAATATTATTTAATTTCATTATAAATAATTTAGGAAATATTATTGACTTTAATACTTTAAAACACAACATGTTACCAGCTTATGATAACTTAGCAAAAAGTTATCAAATATTATTCCACTTTGACATTTTAAAATTTTCCAAGATCGAAATTGCAACGCAACTTATCAATAGGAGCGATATTTAAAACAAGTTTGACTGTTTTAAATCAAATTTTAAAAAATTAATGTTAAAAAATCAAATTTTAATTTTTTAATAAAATAAAAACAATTTTTTAATCATTCAAAAAAAAATTTTTTTTTTTTTACTGAAAATAAAATAATATAAAATTTTTTAAAATTTTTTTGATATTAAAAAATATTTTTGAGCAAGTAAAAATTTAATTATCATTTGATATACCTTATATTCTTACTTAATAGATCACACGAAATTAGCTTAGGCACTCAAATGTCGCCATTCCTGTATGATTTTAATAATGGGAAGCTTTTGCATTTGATGTTTTAAATTTAAATAAGGAGTCATTAACATTTGCCCCTTAAAATACGAGGAAAAAATAGATGCCCCTTGAAGAATTGGCCACTAATTTATGTCCCTAAAGTTTTAAAAATTGACAGATACCACCTGGATATTAATGGAAATATATGTTAACGGTAAATATCAAACAACTCCCTTAACATTATATAAATACCAACTTTTATCACAAATTATAATTTTATACAACAAATTCTCATATACCTTCCCTTCAATTATTAATATTAGACATTATTTTTCAAAGATTTAATTATATATAGAATTCGTAATAACTTAGATTTTTATTTTATGTAAAATGTTAAATACTTAATATATCCAATAATATAAATTTAATAATTATCAAAATTTTGAGAAAATAGCATGTACACCTAAGATTTGATCAAATAAATAATTTAGTCTCACTAATTTCAAAAGTTTCCATGCAAACTTTAGTATATTAATTTAATTTATGAATTTAAAAAATATAAATAATCTAATATATTTAATTTTTAACATAAACAGATGAGCAAAAGTGTGAATAAATATTTTTAAAATTAATAAAATTAAAGTATATATTTAATTAAGTTTTAAAAGTATATATATTAGTTATATCTTTTATAAAAAAATATGAATAAATATATT